>CAIGQZ010000348.1:4170546-4188502 GCA_903798205.1 Danio tinwini | reverse complement strand
CATAAAACACATCAGTTACAGCACACTCTTGATTTATTGAATCGGTTTCGCTTCTTTAATAAGACGGCTGATATCAAGTTGCTAATCGGGACTACAGGCGGTGTCGGAGACATTATAGATCATCAAGCTGAACTGGTCAGGAGCGCAGCTCACTCGTGTTGGGCATTTGGATTTGTCTGTGATTAAAGTGTTTTCATGAGCAGTTTTTTATAGTTTGTAGTATTTTTCTCATTGGGAATTGATATTGTGTGTAGATAATGCCTTCACTTGTAAAGACAGTCAAGACAGATTCATTTGTTGATCATTTATTTTAATTAAACGATATTATGAAGATACAGCTCACCAGTGCAGCCCGTCTCTCTCCTGCTCTCAGTAATGCAAACGTGTGAATAAATGTGTAATACATGTTAACTGTCATGTTAACGTGATCAATAGATTTCTCGTCGTCTTTTTCTTTATCTGAACACATTTATCTCTGTCATAACTGCAGTATTTACACTCCTCCTCAATGTACAGCATGTGTGACTGTATGAGCTGCTTTTCGCTGTACTCGGTGACAAAAAAGAATATTGAATGTTGTTCTGTGTCCATGATGGATCTTGCAGGATAACATTAGACTTCCCTCACGCCTCATCTCATTTCTGTCGTCTGTTACTAGGGTAAGTGGGCTGTGTGTACGCGAGCGATACACTTATTTCAACATGTTTATGATAATACCATGTAGGCACATTTATACATACAGTTTTAAACTTTTACAACAACCGTAAAGCAAAACTAAATGTATTTTTCCCATAAAAGGCACGTAGGTCTATGTGCTTTTGCATATTTATTTGTTTATTATATTATAGCGTAGATTATAAACAGAGAGCGTAATTCATTGTCATGGATCATATTTCTAAAAATAAGCTTGAAGAGTTGTCTGTAGCAGGGTGGTGCTGACGTCGCAGGCGCTGTAGTCCGCTTATAGCCTAATGTGAGCTTTTCAGTTCTTGCGTTTGCATTCAAGATCCAAAAGTGCTAAAAGTTGTATTTTCGTGTGAGGATTATCCGGCTGGACAAACCGTGTAAGTGTATTGAACAGTGTTTGAACACAGAGCTTATTATATGCAATCTTCGAAAAGCCTATGGGAAAATCCTGTAGAGATTTTATTGAGGGAATCAGTTTTATGCTAGCAGCCGATTCGCCTACAAGGTGACGTCATAGTTCCTCCACTCTTGTGTTAAGTCTACTTTCCAAGTAACTTCCTCTTGTTATGCGGACACACTGACACGAAAGAAGAACCAGACATCAAGAAAAACAGTTACCACGAGCGCACACACCCACACCCCCCCACACACCCCCACACACACACATCTCGCTTCTTGTTATGTTGAGTGGTCCATCTATAAAGACAACCCATTTCTATTTGGAGTTTGCATGCACTCAAAGTTTGCAATGTTTATTGTGAGTAGTAGCGCTGCACGATATTGGAAAAGTCTGCAACACTGCGATGTTTAGTTTTTCTGCATTATATATTGTGATATACAAATTTTACCAGATGACTTGAATAGCTTTATGTGGAAAGAATGTATTAATTTAGATAGCTTGAGATGATTTTTGATAGGGGTGTCAAATTTAATTGTTTCTTCTGTGCACCGTGATGCAGATGGGGACAATTGGATATCGATTCAGTAATAGATCATAACCGGTTATTACGCACTGACGTCATTTATCTCCTATGCGCGATCTCGCAGTGGAATACTGTGGCGAAGGAGGCGAGGGTGAGTAAATAAAACACTCCTACTACTTAAAAAGCAGATAATTGTGCACATGTGTGAGTGTGCTGGACAGTCTTACACTGACACTGAGGAATGGTAAAGCACGAGCTGCTATTTCACTACAGGGAGAAATGCTGTAAAACTCCATCTCTGCCCCTCTCTCTCTCTCTCTCTCTCTCACACACACACACTTTGAGCATTTGAACATGTTCGTGAGGTAAATTTTCCTCTCCTCTCGGCTGTTAAAGCGATACTTGTGGATCCAGACACAAGCATGCCTGTGGTGCGAGTTTATTGTATTGTATTTATTATATTACAGATTACCTGATAACCGTGTATTATGCGCATATAGACTAACCCGCGGCTGTTTTTCCCGCGTCACTCAGGGGTGAGCATCGCTTTCGTTTCTAAAGCCAATCGCAGCCCTTTCTGTTGAGCGGGTGAAGACAATGACCAATCATAAGGGTGTAAGAACTTGTCAGCGTTTAAAAAGCAAGCGGGCTAATATTTACATGAGTGTATTTGTTATGAATGCTCGTGCTGTCTTCTTTGCATGTGTTGGAATTTTGTCTAAAACATTCACAAAGAGTGTTTTTTTTTTGAGCAGGTAAAATTAAAGGCACAGTTCATATATATATTACTGCTGGTATTAAAGGACAAAATTGTATTACAAATAATATATAAATATAAACATATTTATAGATTAATACAATTTTATTCTTGGGTTGTAAAGAATTCTGTATGGAAAGCATCGTATTGATGCACCGAATCGATGGCATGATAATCGTAACTGAACCGAACCGTGAGACCAGTGTAGGTTCACACCCCTAATTTTTGATGCATTACATCTGCGTAAAATATAATCAATTATAAGTATAAATACGGCGACACGGTGGCTTAGTGGTTAGCGCTGTCGCCCCACAGCAAGAAGGTCACTGGTTTGAGTCCCGGCTGGGTCAGTTGGTGTTTCTGAGTTTGCATGTTCTCCCCGTGTTGGTGTGGATTTCCTTTGGGTGCTCCGATTTGCCCCACAGTCCAAACACATGCGCTATAGGGGAATTGATGAACTAAATTGGCTGTAGTGTGTGAGTGTATGTGTGTGTGTGTGTGAGAATGTGAGAGTGTATAGGTGTTTCCCAGTACTGGGTTGTTGTTGGAAGGGCATTCGTTGCATAAAGCATATGCTGGATAGTTGGAGGTTCATTCCACTGTGGCGACCCGTGATGAATAAAGGCACTATGCCGAAGGAAAATGAATGAAGTATAAATACAAAATCAATAATATTAATACAATATAAATTCAACAGAGCAAAGATTAAAGTGAAATAAACAGCGCTTTATGGTGTTCAGGTACAGAAACTAAACAAATAATTAAATAGTCTTTGTATATTGTATTATATATATAAAATGCAGTATACACATTTGGGACAAGAGCTAATCTGGCCATCAACTATGAAACACTGCTGGGTAAGAGTGAACAGAGATCCCACATATCAAATATCAAACTCCCAGAATTTACCCTGACTAACATATTCATGACTTATCATGAGCTGAAAAACAGGCCGCTGTTGTGCTGAAAAGCATTTTAGCAGTGATAATGGTACAGAAATACAGACCAACCATAACAAGAGGCATAGAAAAATACAATTAAAAAAAACTAACAAAAATCCCTGACTAGTGCAAAAATATATACAGCTGTCAGAATTATTCACCTTCCTGTGAATATTTCCAAATATTTCCCGAATGATGTTGAACAGATTCAGGAATTGTTCACAGTATTTCCTCTAATATTTGTTCTTCTGGAGAAATTCTTATTTGTTTTATTTTGACTACAATAAAAGCAGTTTTAAAGTCATGTTAAGGTCAATATTATTAGCCCCCTTCAGCAATATTAGTTTTGGATTGTCTCCAGAACAAACCACTGTTATACAATGACTTGCCTAATTACCCTAACTTTACCCTAATTACCCTAACTTTACCCTAATTACCCTAGTTAATCCTTTAAATGTCACTTTAAGCTGAATACTAGTGTCTTGAAGAATATCTGGTCTAATATTATGTGCTGTCATCATGACAAAGAGAAATTTATTTGTACATTAATTAATGTAGTTTTATTTATTTACCTGGTACAATCATACTAGTGAAGCCCTGTCCGTGTCCAATTCCAAGAACGTCCTCGAAGGGGCAGTACGCCACCCCGCAAACCTGCCCTCGAAGACGGTGCGCCATGTACGGTTTGGACACAGGAGTGCTTCCCCACACATTCTGATACACCTAAAGATACACACGAGTCAAACATTAACTACACAGAGAAAAGCACATGGAGAAAATTGATGTAAAATAAATAAATGAATCAGATATTGCTGTTCAAGCATTGCAATATTAAAGCTCCCATTAAATTAAAATAAATTTTGCTAGAAGTTAGTTTCAGTATTGTTAAATTTTAGGATATCTATAAGCTAGTGCGCTCCAAAACAGTGACAAAAAAACTCTTTGATTGACATTCTCCCTTTGTACGTGTCATCAGAGAAGAAAAGCCCCGCCCACTAGTGCCCATCTCTCCCTCATTAGCATAAACAGCAGCCCTGAGCAAGAAGCAGCCGTCTGTCCATTAGCCATTAGAGTGTTTGAGCTGCTGAAGATAATGTCAGCATAGACTAAGAGGATTATAGATGTGGAGTTTTAGATCAAATGAACAGCGACAGGAGCGACATAGACTGACACAAGCATGAAGCACACACTGACCAACGACAACATGCAGACCTGACCAGCACTGCCACTATGCTGACACACAGGCGTTTATAGCTCCGCCCTCTTTTGAAAAGCACACAATCTCATTTGCATTTAAAGCGACAGTCACCAAAACACCATAATTAGGATCAAAGCCTAAAAGGATCAGTTTCAGAGAGGTAGAGGACATTATCTGTGTGATATTTTGAGCTGAAACTTACACACTCTAGGAACACTCTTACTTTACATCTTGTAAAAAGGGCCATAATAGGTGTCCTTTAAAAAGCCCGAACTATGGATTAACATTATTTTAGAGGATAATGACCACACATCAAATTAACCCAGATATATGTGCCCTACCTGTACAATATCTCCAGTAGCGGCGCTCAGCAGTCCTCTCTGACTGAGAGACAGACACGAGGCTCCAGCAGGCAGGAAACTGGAGTGAAAGGGTTTGAAAGCTCTGATGTCATACACTTTTAACTTCCTGTCCAGACCCGACGTCACCATATACCTGCAGTAAACAAACAAACACAACCTTTTATGGAGCCTTTTCACAAGACAAGAACATTTCTGTGTGTTTATGTTTATGTATTATATCATCTTTGCAGCAAATCACAACAACAGAACGAGCGCTTGTGTGATGTAATGCAGTGTGTATGGGGGCAGGACAGTAAATCTGACATTATTCTCTCTTCTGGCTGCCGTTATCAGTCTCACACTATTGTTTTCCTCTTTTTGAAAGTCTTGATAACACCATCCTGGAGTTTCTCTGGCAATATTATAGCTAATAGGATTGTAAATTAATGATGTGCTGTACTCTCCCATTCACTGCGCTCTGAGTTTGCCAACTATGACCACTTCTGCTGCTGAGAAACACACTAATGTGACTGGTATAAGTTAGAGATGCATGGAAATGAAGTTTCTCAGCTGAAAACAGAAACCCCAAATGCTTTGAAATCAATATTTATTATTTTATTTAATAATACATGCAGATAGGGTGACTTTTAAAAACCTTTCTAGGATCAATATGAATTAAATTAAGACGTATACTGGGCTAAACACCAAGGATGGTTTTCTAATTGAAAAGTTTTTACTTGCCTCATCAAAATATTTCACATTTAGTTATTTCTTAGCCACATATTTAAAATAATGTTAGCTAAAACAAGCTAAATCCAGTTATATACATGCACTTTATTCAATATAACCTTTCTTGAAAAACAAATAGACAAGTGTGAAAAACTATAATGCACTAATTGTATGCACAACAGTCTGTCCTGGTCAGTATCCCCTGCATGAATACATGGAGAACTTTTAAACAAATATTATTGTAAGGAAGATAATTAAATCATATTGGTAAATAGAGTGTGTTCACATGCTCAACAGAAATGACTGTGATTGGCTGTGAAGGTCATCAGCTCACCGAACTCACCGCTGTTTACTGTGCGTAACCACAGGGACACTGGAGCATTTTCAAGCTGTTAAGATTAGTCGATTCATCAGCAGATCTCTGTGGTTAAACTTAGTAATCACAGTCATTTCACAGTAAGCACTGTTTAAAGGGTCACGAGACCCCCCTGTCCCAGCAGGGTGTTTCCACACCTCTAGTTTGGAAAAAGTCAGGAAAGTGGGTGTGTCCAGCTCTGTTTAGGTGGAAGTGTCGGGGGAGGGAAAGAGGAAAGGATTTGCATAAAAATGGGAGTTTCTGTTTGGGCAGGTGCTGATTTACACAGAGGCAAAACAAACACAGACGCAGGAGAGAAAGAGTGACTGTGTTTACATGGACATCAGTAATCCAATTATTTGACAAATTATTAATCTGTTGACTTTAACTGCAGTTTGGCACTTTCACTTTTATTCAGGAACATTTCCTGCATGTGACAAACCAGATATTGAAAGTGAGGAACTGCTGGAGAGTGGAGTTTAATGGAGTGTTTGATACCGCACGGCCAATAGGAGGAAAAATCCTCCGCATTTCTCGATAACTTAGATGCACTCAGTAGGTAGCGTCAGAAAGCCGTGTGTGTATAGACTATCCTGTCACAAAATGCAGAGAAAATCCTACACGACGGTAATAGTTTGATTGCGGTGTTTACATGTTTACACTCGGACAGCAGCATTTACAGCAGATCTTTCAGTCTATAATATTGTGCTATAATACTGCAGTGATATTAACATACTGTAAACTCAGTAACTCAATCATTTTGACTGAGGTCTGTCTTTAAACACTGAAAGAGCACTGCTGACCATACCAACTAACTTTACCATCTGAATGAACAAAGAGCACTGATCACACACACACTTACCAAATCTGTAGACACAGGACAATCAACACACACTGGAGCCGTGTCTTTATTAAAAGGAGACGAGCGGCAAATCCAGATTTCATCATTTCCAGATGTGAAAAGCTCTCGGATATAAAAATGTTCCTTACAAACGCATTTCTGTCACGTGCACTGTAGTCTACACGTGAGTCCAGCTGCGCTCTCATAGCGGGAAATGAAAACAACCTTTGTTGCAGCACAATTATAAATGCAACACTAGAGCGCGCTGATTGGTTTAAACCAAGTCTTTCTCATGAATTAATGTTGCACACTCAGAGACGTCACGATGTACTCACCGGTACAGACATCCAGTCTCCACACAAGTCTCTAATCGCCGTGACGCAGCTTTAAAAATTCGTTTTAAACCAGAAGGACGAATTTGCTCGACATAAAGCAAAAACAACCAATTTTCACTTTTTAGTGAGATATGTGTCCTCAAAGTGTTTATAGCAGCGCAGGACACATATATGACTGTCAACAGTTTAACAAAGGTGTTTTGGTGTTTCGTGACCCTTTAATAATATTGTGGTATTCAAGATCTGTAAAGTAATACAGCTCTGGATAACTTGAAACAGCGACCACAAGTCTCTCCTCCATCATTAAAAGTTCACCGTAGTCACCTTGACAACACAAACCCTGCTGTCACCTCAACAGAAACCCTGCAGTGCTGTCATTTGACTGAAGAATGAAGACGACGCGACTGACGTAACACTTTGTCCGCTCGAGCACACAGCGCACAACGGCAAAACGCGAGGCGCTCAGGGAGCATAAGCAGCGCGTAAAACACTCGCGGCTGTTAGTAAATCATTTAAAAGATGCGCCTCTCAACGCAAAAAGCGCGTTCGCTGTGATCGGCCCCTTATGCAGCCAAACTTATAATATTTTTTAATCGTTTACCTTATACCATTAAACTGTTAAAAATGCACCCATTCGGTTAACGGATAATCGATTATTTTGAGCATCTCCAATTAATCCGCATGCACAGGCTCTAAAATATTGTTATTTTCCCCTCAGGGCCACATGCTGGAATACTTTAAGCCCTGTAAAAGTTCTGAATGTTGATTTAGATTATTTTCTGATTAATTGCTCAGCCCTACTAAGCACAGTTCAAACCTTGAAAACAGTAAATTAAAATGTCAAGCGTTTTCCAGAATTTCCAGCACAGTTAATCCAGTGTTTAGCGATACCCAAAACCTATAATAGACTTGTCACTCGTATAGTTTCGAATGGGGAAACATGTAATGTCAATATGGTGAATAAAGCCCTGCCCACTTGTGCAGGAGCCAATCAGAGATCACTATAGACTGAGCATTCTCCGGGGGAGGGGCTCGGACCAGACGGGAGTTTCTGCAGATTTTGTGTGATTCGAACGTTTAGAAATATAACTAAAAACACAGTAGTTGTTTAATTGTATTTGTGATTCCTAATATGACATTTAATCATGAGCTAGACAAGCAATTTTGGAGATTTTGATGTTTCCCCATTCAAACAGAAAGCCTGAGAGGCGTTTCAAGGATGACCGCACAATGAAATGACTTGATACTCACGTGCCAGTTTTGTCCACCGCTACAGAGTGAACCGCCCCTCTGTGGCACAACATCTTCACCAGTGGCTCTTTCTGATTGGGTGACCACAGGCTGACGGTGCCATTGGTGTGTCCCAGGTGGATGATGGCGTTATAGGGATTCTGCGTCATCACGTTTAGACGGCCAGATTTTGTGCAGATGGCTGCGATCTCTTTACCGATCGACACATCCAGGTATTGCAGAAAGCCTGTGGCACTCTGAAAAATCAAACCACTGTTATTGACAGAAAATGCTGAAATACCATTTTTCACATGCAATACATTTGGTACAACAGTCTGCTTTGATTTTATATAAATGTTTATTACACTTCAGCAGAGAGCATTAGAGGAGGGTTGCCAGATTTTCATAACTAAAGTAGCCCAACAGCCTATGAAAATGTGTGTCATTTTCAGGGTGTGTGTGTGTTTGAGATGATGGGATGAGAAGCTGTGGAATAAAAAACAACTCATGGACACAGATCAAATGAAGCCAATTTTTGCATGAAAATCATGGACTTGGCAACACTGCATTAGTGAACACACTGCATTACTGCAAGTAGAAAAGCCTTCACAGTTCTGAGTGCACCAGACATAAATGACACTCCTCATAGAGCTTGAGAAGCAGACAGTTCTTTAGGATCTATTTAGTTTGTAAAATAAAGACTTGCAGGTTAAGAAACTAGGGTAAGATGAAGTAGCTGCGGGCCTTAGTGCAGATGAAAAGTAAAAAAAAAAGGGTGTGTTTATAGAGAGATGGGTAACTAGATAGAATAGACAGAGATAGATCTGTGCAGCAGCTGCCGATGAGCTGCATGCTGCAGACGCAGTCAGTGTGAAAGGGAAACGCCTGCATGCTGCTTCTGCTCTCCACGTACTGCTGACGCACTGCTTGCACTTGCGGTGTGAATCAGGCAACTCTCTGCTGCAGAATGTGTAGTAGTGTTTGTTGACGCACCGCTGTGGCGAGCAGGAAGTGGTAGGGTAGAAACTGCATCCGCAAGACGTCGTTGAACTTCTTTATGCAGTGAAGCTCCACACCCTTCGAGTCATAAATGTAGAGCCACTTCTTCTGTGCCACAGCAAACATGGCCTCTGTGTGAAGCCACCTGAGATGAGGAGAAGATGAGATACAGTCAGAGTTATTAGCCCTCTTGTATCCCCCCCCACCAAATTCCAACACATTTCTACTGATTTCTTTTCTGTTTGCCATGATGACAGTAAATAATATTAGACTAGATATTCTTCAAGACATTAGTATTCAGCTTAAAGTGGCATTTAAAGGCTTAACTAGGGTAATTAGGGTAAAGTTAGGGTAATTAGGCAAGTCATTGTATAACAGTGGTTTGACAATCCATTCAATTCATTTTGCCAAAGGAAAGGAAGTTGCCTAATAATTATGCACACCTGATATAGGGTGTTGATGTCATTAGACCACACCCCTTCTCATTACAGAGACGCACATCACCTAATATGCTTAATTGGTAGTAGGCTTTTGAGCCTATACAGCTTGGAGTAAGACAACATGCATAAAGAGGATGATGTGCTCAAAATACTCATTTGCCTAATAGCTCTGCACTCCCTGTGTAATGATTTCCAGCAAGTAAGTTTAACAGAATAGCGAAGCTCACTTGATGTCATTGACCGTTTCCATGACGTTCATTTCACACATCAGGTGTTTGGTCTGCCAGTTGAAGCAGGCCACATGACCTCTCTTCCCACCCAGCAACAGGTGCCTGTAAAAGACGTTTACATAAAAACTCAAAACCCAAATACACAGTCTAGGTACAGTACAGTAGAAGTTAACAGTATACTGAAACATCGGTTTATGTTTTCGAAAACAACTTAGCACAGAGTTATGGGTAGGGATGCAACGATTTTGGTTGAACGATTATAGTCTGAGGAATAATCACGGTTTCAATAACAATGTTTTAACTAACATGAATGCTGAAGAATTTAGTATCTGGTGGAAAGATCCAGATTTTTTTTATTGCAGTTACTCTGACCAGCTATCGATGTCTGAAAAAAAATATACAAACAATAAACTGCAAACTGAGAGATACAGTTAAAAGAACAAATATTAGTCCTAAAATATTAGTGAAATTTTGCCCCCAAATTATTTTCTAAGTGCTGTTTAACACAGAAACCAATTTACAAATTAACCAGTTTCTTTTCTCTTTGTCATGATGACAGTAAATAATATTAGACTAGATATTCTTCAAGACACTAGTATTCAGCTTAAAGTGACATTTAAAGGCTTAACTAGGGTAATTAGGGTAAAGTTAGGGTAATTAGGCAAGTCATTGTATAACAGGGGTTTGTTCTGGAGACAATCCAAAACTAATATTGCTGAAGGGGGCTAATAATATTGACCTTAAAATTACTTTAAAACAATTAAGAACTGCTTTTATTCTAGAGGAAATAAAACAAATAAGACTTTCTCCAGAAGAAAAAAATATAGGAAATACTGTGAACAATTCCTGCATCTGTTCAACATCATTTGGGAAATATTTGGAAAAGAATCAATATTTCACAGGAGGGCCAATAATTTTGCCCTCAACTGTACACATTATATATACATTTACATATAAAATAAAAATGTATTTATGTTTTGCTTTAGATCATACCGTCCGGTTCTGCTGTAATCAAGTCTATATGGCCCAAACTGGGAGAGATGCAGGTTAAAGTACTGCGAGGAGAGAAAGAGAAATAAACACAATCAACACACAAATGAAATTAATCAGGTTTAGAAGTCGGTTTAAATGATTTTTAATCAGTTATTACAGTGAAAGGCAAAGGTTTATTAATGCATCATCAAAACCACATCAGATTCTCAGTGTAACACTAAAGACAGCAGAGTAACAGCGCCACCATGTGGAATAAAATTAAATAAAAGCAAAGCATGCATTTATACTTTGGTGGCACAAGCTGTCCATTTTTTAATTGTTGATCAAAATTAGAGAACAATTGATAAATAATTGAACAATTCTGAAATAATGTCATCTTCACTGCTCAACAGTTGGAGTTTTCGTCCCGCCTATACCATGCTACCAGAACACCTTTTCCCCAAAATAACTAAGGCATTTCAACAAAAGTCCTTATTTCAAGAGTGCCCACTTAGATATGCTTAGCATTTAAGCAGGTTTGGCATGCTGTCCTGGGAGAGAACCCTGAGCTCGGAGATACTTGAGCTCAAGGCTCCTGCCCGGTCAATAAGTATATTAGGGGATCCGAGATCAGGTAGGTCTCGAGAGCTCCCCCTAGAAAATGGAGGAGAAGGAGGAGATGGGGTGGAAGGGGGGATTCTTCCAAAACGAAGATAGAGCAGTAGGGAGAAAATGATCCATATATAGTAAACTTGGATCGCTCTGATTGGATTATTACTGATTACAGATGAGAAGCCAGACGTGCTCAATCATATCACGTGCTCCTCTCGAAATGAGTTTGTGAAACTTCACTTTGCAGAAAGCACACTGATCAAAATTAGAGAGCAACAATGACTGTAGCATGGAAAAAGATTACAACAAAGTTTTCTGAAGGTGACAACAGTCAGCAATTAGTAGGAAGTGTACAATCCTCTGCTCTGAATAACTTCAGCACATCTGCAGCCACAGGACAGCACTAGTCTCTCACACTGCTCTGGTGTGATTTGGTCCACTCTTCTTCCAGTCTTGTTTCTTGGCCATAACTTTGTCGCCAAGGATTTTCCAGACGTTCTCTATTGGGTTGAAATCAGGACTCTGAGCAGGCCATGTCATTATTTCAATGTTTTCAGTTTCAAGGAACTGCTTTACCTGTTTTGTTGTGTGACATTGCGTTGTCCTGCATGAACACTGCGGGCTGACTGGGTGATGAACGCAGGGAAGGTACCATATGTTGTTGAAGAAGGTTCTGATAAACATTTGCATTCACTCTGCCATGTAGCTGTATAAGAGGCCCAACTCCTGCTGCAGAAAACATGCCCCAAACCATGACACTTCCTCCACATTTTACTGACTTCTTTACACACTTTGGGTTCAGTCTTTCTCCAGTTTGTTGCCTAACAAAATGTTTCCCATCGAACCCAAATAAATTAAACTTGCTTTCATTACTGAAGTGAACTTTGGACCAGTCCACACAACATGCTCCTCAGCAAAGCTTAGTCTAGCCTTTTGATTCTTTCTGCTAATGGGAGGTTGAGACATTAAAGTTGAGACATCGTATGATGAGACAGCTCTTTACCCTGTTCAGCGCTGAACTGGTGAGCAATTCCAGCTGCAGTGTGGAAATGATTGCCCATTGAGATGCTCCGCAGTATCCTGTCCTCTCTTGTATTTGTCTTCCATGGACGACCAGCCTTTTTGGGGGTCTTGAATGAGCTTGTGATGTTGTAAAGATTCAATATTCTTGAAATCACAGATTTGGAACGACCAACTTGTCTTGCTATGGCTCACAGGGTCATCCCTTTGGCCTTCATCTGGACAACCTGCTGCCAGAGGCTTTCAGTCACTTTAGAACGGCCCACCATCTTGCAGAGTCAGTGAAACTGGAAGCTAGGCTGCCAGTTAAATAGGGGTTGAGAGATAATCAAGGAAATTAGCACCAGGTGCCAGATTAGCACCAATAGCTGAGAGGTATCTGAAAGTGTTCTCTAATTTTGATCAGTGTGTTTTCCGCAAAATAAGGATTTTTGTTGAAATGCCTTAGTTATTTTGGAGAAAAGGTGTTCTGGTAGTATGATATAGACGGGACAAAAACTCCTTCAACCAGTGTGTGTGTATATATATATGTATATAGTAAAATATTTTGGACCGACTTGGAAGGCCTCAATCTTAAATATTTAATATTTCCTGAGAAAGATGTTTTTTTTTATTTTTATAGAGTAAGAAACCACCAAATCTGCTCATTTGTGTTTGATTATGGGAAAGTACCAACAACATGAACAGAAATGAGCTAAAGGAAAACCCTATTTTCTTTTTTTTAAAATAGATATGAGACATTATATTGACTTGTTATTTGCATTGACAAATAGTAAAGCAGAACACGCTATCTGTGTGTGTGAATCTTTTGAGCTATTTGTTTTTCCTCGCTTTCATTTTTATAATTGCATTTGTATTATTATTTTATTGCATATTGTCATTTTTACATATTGCAATCTGTTTAATACTTGACAACAATACAAAAATGAACAATTATATATAAATACTAGTGGTGGGCCGTTAACATGCTGCATTAACGCGAGACTATTATCGAGCGATTAAAAAAAATATGGCCGTTAATCTATTCTCAAAGTTGGGTTGTGAGCTGGGTCTATTCTATGCGAGCTATGATGACTTTCATCAGCGCGGATGTATACCTGGCCAAATTGCACTGTAGGTGGCGAGAACGAGTCTTCGAACCTGTGTGTGTTCCTACTGTGAAATGAGCACATCAAACGTGACGTGCTAACATGGATGCAGTTCACTAGAGTGAATCAAGATTAATGTGAGCTCCACATCTAACTATCAGGCACCTGTAGAGTTTATGTGTTCCAGTAAAACAAATACAGATAAAATGGAGCGGCTGCTTTTAAAATGAATGACGGTGAATGAACGTCAAACCGGTGAGCCGTCTGACAAAACAAGTGCCCTTCTGAATCAAATCAGCAGGACGCCCTTCTGGATCTTTCACTTACTCTGAAGACACGACTGACTACGCTTACATGGACATCTGTAGTCTAGTTATCTGCCTTCATAGACAATAATATAATGAAGGTGTTTGTCAAGTGCTTTCATTAAGAGTTTCCTGACATTTTGGGTGACTTTAACTGCACTTTCAGGAGTTTCAGATTCACTCATGAACATTTCATTCATGCCCCCGTAACAAACTGGAGTATTAGACACAAATAAGGAGGGAGGACTGGTGAGAGTGTTATAGAGTTTAATAACGCACGCCAAATGGAGAGAGTTGAGATGAGTTCATCATGAAGTCAAATTAGTATTATAATTTTGGTGTGTAAATTCACCTTTGCTCCAGATGTGATGTCCACAGCATCTGCAATATCATCCTGAGAGATGGTGCACGTGTCTTCACCATCATCTCCTTCCAGAAACCTGGCAGACACACACAGAAATCATCAAACTGTGCACTTTTACTATATTAAGCATAATTCATAATTCATTTAAGCACAGCAGTGTTCAAGTCACATGGAGTACATTTCAAAAAAGAAATATATATGGATGTTCATAAAATATCTTATTTGCAGTCGGTCTTTCAGTGTAAACAACAGTCTACAAAGCTGTTCTTCAAAAAAAAGTGATTGATAAATGCATCTATAGATTCTCAAAAGAAAGAGTCAGCTCTGAACCACTTTAATGATTACTTGAATTTTTGAATCTTTTGCCTGCTACTGATTAGGGCTGTGTAAAAATATCGACACATCTAAGTATCGCGATCATTTCTTTTACGATAGTGTATCGATAGTCCAACCTCAAGTATCGATTCAAGTTGTGCCAAACGACCTCCTCCTCCGCTCTTGTAGATGTCGCTAACTCGCGATCAACAAAACGCCAAGTAGTACAGTGTCAAAAGTAAGCAAGAGTGAGCATGGCGGAAAATATAAAGGTGCCTCCAGCTTTTAGAGCTGACGTGAGGCTGCACCTTGGTTTTATCGCTATACCAGGGAGTACTGAATTAGACAACAAAAATGTCATTTGTAAGCTTTGCAATATATATATATATAGCTCTGTGTTCAATCACACTGTGCAGTTCTGATGAATTAGAATGGATGGAAAATAAATTGGAATTGGAGTTTTAATTTGTCTGTCGACTTTATCAGGGCAATATAGTGGGCTCGTAAAATCACTCTGGACGCCTCACACCCAGCACACTACCTGTTCGAACTGTTACCGTCTGGTCGGCGCTACAGAGCACCAAGCACAAAAACAGATAGACACAGGAAAAGTTTCTTTCCTCAGGCCATCTACCTCATGAACAGTTAAATATTCCCCTACTGTGCAATAAACGTGCAATACTTTCTCATACGCACTTGTACACAGCACCTTATAACCTGTATATTTACAACATATCTGTACATACATTCAACATCCAGATCTTTTTGACTGACTGCATCTCTGTTTAATGTTTATTGCCTTTTCTTTTCTTGTATTTAATTTTGTGTTGTCACTCGTCACTTTATGTACACTGAAAGCTTCTGTTGCCAAAACAAATTCCTTGTGTGTGTGAAGCACACTTGGCAATAAAACTGATTCTGATTCTGATTCTGATTCTGATTCTGATCAAGTTGTCAATACAATGTGACACACATACTAATACAAACTCTTGCAATATACCACAATATTTATTGTATCGCAGTATATCGTGATATATTGTATCGTGACCCTTGCTAATACACAGCCCTAATGTATGCAGGGATTATGCAAATGAGCTACTTTGATCATGTAGATCAGTAGCAGGCAGAAGATTTGAAAATATAGGCAATCATTAAAGTGATTCAGAGCTGATTCTTTCATTTAGGACGCAATGGCCCAGTTTCACAAACCAGGCTTAGCTTAAGCCAGGACTAGACCTTAGGTAAATTAGGCTATTTAAGCCACATTTATAAAAATGGCCTTCAAAAATACATTACTGGTGTGCATCGGAGACAAAAAAATGACACTGCCATATTAAGACATCTCACTCTAAGATATTTTCAGTTGAGAGAGCTCAAACATGCAATTTAATCCAAGACTAGCCTTAAACCTTCTTTGTGAAACCGGGCAAATATCTTTATCATCTACTTTTTCGACAAACAACTTTAAAGACTATTTACACTGAAGGACAGCTACACTACAAACTGCAAATAAGATACTTTATGAAAATATTCATTTTTATATTTATACTTTTAACTCACATGTACTCCATTTTGCAATGGTTTCAATGCAGTTCGTTTGAATCACTCAGCCCTTGAGGTCTGTAAGCCCCTCCTCTTACATAAGCCAGATCTGCTCTGATTGGTCAGCTGGCTCAGTCTATTTTGATTGGTCTTTTCATGTCAGAAATGATGTCAGTGTTCATATTTTACGGGGATTATGCAAATGTATATTGTCCCCTGTAATATCTTATTGGAATAATATATTTAGAGACTTGAAATGGGAAAAAATATGGTCTTTGCAACAAAAATATTTCCTCACCAAGATCAAAAAAGTGTCAAAATGAATCAAGTTTTATCCTATTAAACTATGTTTTGAAAAAGTTTCATTTTAATATTGATGTAAAATGTTCATCAATTTCATACTTATTTTGGGATTGTAATTTTATTTTTTATGTATATTTTTAGATTAGATTACATCTTATGTATGTATATATATATATATATATATATATATTAGGGCTGTCAATATTATCGCGTTAACGCACGTTATTAATTTGAAATATTTAATGCATAAAAAAAATTAACGCATTTATCGTAGTTGCAGTTTTTTTTTTTTATTTCCTGTTGTGGTCGATGTGTGTTCAGGGCCGGCGCGCCCATAGAGGCGACCTCCTTACTTTCATCCGCGACACCCACCCCCTCCCTCCCGGTCCTCACTTTTATCCGCAAACCGGTAAGTTTCTATTTCACTTTCGGGTTGAGGGCGGCGTGATCACGGTTTGCCTACAGCGCCAGTTCAGCTTGCTCCGGCCCTGCGTGTGTTTAATGTGCAAAGAAATATGGATAAAGGAGAATATGGATCCATGTAGATCCACTCAGTGAAAGCGCCAGATGATGTCGCAAGCTGTCAAAGACAGCCCATTCCTCTCTAAGTTGACTCCAAGAGCCCTCAAATGTATCATTAAGTTTGACATGTTTTCACACGCAACTGTTGTAAAGCGTCTGCTTCACGTTGATGTGTCAGAATCCTTGATTGAGAAATAAAACCATACTTTAGAACGCTTAGTTTAAGCAAATTTGATTCGATAGTGCGTGTTGATGATCTGAAGGGAGTGCTCTCTCTCTCTCTCTATCTATCTCTCTCTCTCTCTGTGTGTTGTCCCCGATAATGTCAATAGACTGGTCTGTCTTAGCAGCTGGTTAAATCGTCACCTTACAATTATAAGGTTCTGTCTGACATTTTAGTCAAAATTGAGTTATTGGCATATTCTTATTAAATGACAACTTATTTACATTATGGGATGTTTTTTTATAAGTTGTTTACATTTTAAGACCTTTTATAAAAACAAAAACAAATGTTACACACATGCTGTTTGGTATGGAAAGCAAAAACTTTGAAGCTCAATATCTCAAAATCATTCAGAACGCAGACAGAACCTTACAATTCCAAAGTGACGAAATGTTAAGGAGGACAAAGCTAAATTGTTTCTACTTTATAATTAATGTTCTCAACTCGCAATACAACTTCACAATGAATACAATTGTTTGTAATTAATACTTTATTATTGTAACTTTTCAATTTCTATATTTGCAATGCCTGTATTTTGGATTTTTTTTATTCGTGATTAATCATGATTAATCACACAAAAAAGTGTGATTAATTGGTTAATTTTTTTAATCAATTGACAGCCCTAATATATATATATACACACACACACACACACACACACACACACACACACACACACACACA
>CAIGQZ010000348.1:4134969-4145632 GCA_903798205.1 Danio tinwini | reverse complement strand
AAATTAATTAATAAATAAATAAATGAAATAAATGAATAAGTAAATAAGTAAATAAATAAATTAATAAGTAAATAAATAAATAAGTAAAAAAATGAACAAGTATATAAGAAAATAAATAAATGAGTAAATAAATAAATAAGTAAATGAATAAATAAGTAAATAAATTAATAAATTAATAAGTAAATAAATGAAGTAAATGAATAAGTAAATAAGTAAATAAATACATAAATAAAATAAATAAGTCAATAGGTGAATAAAGTAAATAAGCAAATAAGTAAATAAATAACGTAAATAAATGAATGAATAAGTAAATAAAATAAATAAGTAAATAAATAGGTAAATAAAGTAAATAAGTAAGCAAATAAGTAAATAAATAAATGAATAAGTAAATAAATAAGTAAATAAATAAATGAATACGTAAATAAATAAGCAAATGAATAAGTAAATAAATAAATGAATAAGTAAATAAGTAAATAAATGAGTAAATAAATAAATACATTTACTAATAAGTAAATAAATAAATGAGTAAATAAATAAATATGTAAGTAAATACATTAACAAGTAAATAAGTAAAAAAATATTTAAGTAAATACATTAATAAGTAAATAAATACATTAATAAGTAAATAAATACATTAATAGGTAAATAAATAAATAAATAAATAAATAAATAAATAAATAAATGTTTCATGCACTGTAGAAAAATGCTGGGTTACACACAATTCTTTCATGTTGTGCCACAAATCAATTATTTAACTTAATCATTTTTACAAATTTAAGTAGATCAGACATAAAACAATTAAGTTGTTTGAACAAGCAGCAAAAGTTATTTTTTGAGTGTGTTTCAGTTGACAAGACACAAACTAATCTGCTTTACTCTGTGATCTGTGACATCTGCACCAAACCTGATGCAAAACAATGTTAACCGGTGTAATTTAAACTAGTTACTGTAATTAAATAATTTCAGCTGAAAAAGACGAGGGATTACTTTGCTTTTTTTGCGTCAAAGAAGTCAAAAACAAAAATACGAAAAATTCGGACTTCGGTATGCAAATCCCTTTGTTTTGTCAATCTGGCAACCTGTGTGTGTGTGTGTGTGTGGAGTCGTCTTTGTTGGGAAAACGCTCTCCAATGTTTTGGACTGCAATACCTTTGTTAATTACACTGCACCTTTAATTTAGGTGTTCAGTAAATCTGCTGAAATATCCTGGTAATTAGCATATAACACAGATGCAGAAGTCACTCACCTGTCTCCGCATGCAATCTCCTGGCGTCTCCTGCCATCGAGCGATACCCAGGCTGTATTTCGGGCGTCCCGGGATAGCATGATCTGCAAGCACAGCAGTGTTGAATGACCGTCCTCATGCACTGAAACACTGTGTTACGACAAAGACTCTGGAATACTCGACACATGTCACTCGTATAGTTTTGAATAGGGAAAAGTGTAATGGTCAATATGGCAATTTAAGCGCCGCTTTCTAGTACAAGAGCCAATCATTGATCGATATAGACTGAGGATTCTCCGGGGGAGGGGTTCGGTCCATACGTGTGTTCATGAAAGTTTCTGCAGCTTCATTATGAATACTCGGGTCAGCAAATGCACTGGAATCTCAGTGAATGCTTGCTTTTCACACATGAGAAATAGATCCACACAAAGCTTGACATTTCTTCTTTTAAACGAACTAACTACACTTAAAATTATGATATATATACATTATTTATATATACGATTTAATTGTGATATATATATTATATTCATGTTGACTTTGGTCCCGCTTTGACTCACCTTGAGCTCCACGCCGGCCGGTACCACGATGGGTCTGAAGGACAAGGAGTGCGGGCAGATAGGAGTAATCATGATGGCGGGCACATTTGGGTGGATCATGGAGGCTCCGGCTGCCACTGCATACGCTGTGCTTCCAGTGGGAGTCGACACCAACACTCCTGACAGAGAGAAAAACACACAACGCATCACGCTAATTCTTATTTAAACACCATAGTTAATTATTTTTAGCAACTCTAGCACTTCATATCTTATAGACTGAATGAATGATGCACCGACTGCTGGAGAGCACTGCTAAATTTCATTAAATCTGTGCCAATGACAATTTAGATCTTTTCTATTCTATTCTATTCTATTCTATTCTATTCTATTCTATTCTATTCTATTCTTTTCGGTTTTATTCTATTCAGTTTAAATGTACTTTATTTAGTTCTATTCTATTTGGTTCTATTCTGTCCCAATCTATTATGTTCTATTCTACTTGGTTCTATTTAGTTTAGTTCTATTCTGTTCAGCTCTAATCTATTCAGTTCTATTCTATTTGGTTCTATTTTATTCTGTTCTAATCTATTCTATTCAGTTCTATTCGGCTTTATTTTGTTCTATTCTATTCAGTTCTACTCTACTTAGTTCTATTCTATTCAGTTCTAATCTATTCTGTTCAATTCTATGTGGTTCTATTCTATTCTGTTTTAATCTATTCTATTAGGTTATAATCTATTCTGTTTTATTCCATTCTATTCAGTTCTATTCTATTTGGTTCTATACTAATCATTTCTTTTCTACTTTATTCTCTCTAATCTATTCGGTTCTATTCTATTCTCTGTTCAATTTAGTTCAGTTTAATTCTATTCAGCTCTAATCTATTCTGCTTTCTATTCGGTTCTATTCTATTCAGTTCTTTTCTGTCCTAATCTATTCCATTTTATTTGGTTCTATTCTTTTCTGTTCAGTTCTAATCTATTCTATTCTGTTCAGTTTCATTTTATTTGCATCTATTCTATTCAGTTCTATTCTACTTTATTCTGTTCTAATCTATTCTGTTCTATTCTATTTGGTTCTATTTAGTTCAGTTTATTCTATTCGGTTCTAATCTATTATGTTAAATTCTCTGTGGTTTTATTCTGTTCTATTCTACTCTATTCAGTTCTAATCTATTCTGTTTTATTCTATTCTGTTCAGTTCTATTCTATTTGGTTCCATTCTATTAAGTTCTACTTTATTCTGTTCAGCTCTATGCTACGCAGTTCTATTTTGTTCAGTTCTATACTAATCTAGTCTGTTCTATTCTATTCGGTTCCATTTAGCTCAGTTCTATTCTTTTCAGTTCTATTCTATTCTGTTCAGTTCTATGCTATTCAGTTCTATTCTGTTCAGGTCTATTCTATTCTATTCTTCTTCAGTTGCATTCTACTTAATTCGGCTATAATCTATTCTGTTTTATTCTATACCACTGTATTCTATTACTCTATATCACTAATGTAAATGAATGATGCTTCACACTAACCGTCTCCCTGAACCGTGGTGATCAGGTGACCATCCAGAAACAAGTCAACATTGGAGAGGTATGAAGACGGCCCTCTGTCTACAACAACTTCATTCAGCACCTGACAGGCAGAGTGACACAAAAGAAGCATTAAAAAAGGGGACCTATTATGCCCCATTGTTGTGTAAAATAAGTCTCTGATGTCCCTAGAGTGTGTGTAGTGAAGTTTCAGCTCAAAATACCACACAGATAATGATCCTAATTGTGGCATTTTGGTGACTCATTTAAATACAAATGAGACTGTGCTCTTTTCAGAAGAGAGCGGAGCTACAAACGCCTGTGTGTCAGCAAAGTGGCAGATTCAAAACTCCAATGGACGGCTGCTTCTCACTCAGAGCTGTTTATGATAATGAGGGAGACATGGTCACTAGTGGGCGGGGCTTTCCCCCTCTGATGACCCATACAAAGGGAAAATGTCAATCAAAGATTATAAAAAATAATAATTAACTTTTACCATTAGAGGCTCACTAAAAGTGAATCATTACGGTCTCTGTTACTCACTTGATACTGCATAGTTATGTGGTTGGGTTCAGCATCTCCATTAGTGAGTTTTAATCCGCTGTCCTCTGTCAGTGCCTTCTCTCGAACTGCTTTCACTACTGTGACCTGCAGACGACTGCGCAAGATGAGCGCAGCATTTCCTACAAAAACAACAAGTAAATACTTCAGAAATACTCCACACACATTCAATACACACCATGAAAAAAACAAGTATAATGGTAAACTCAGTCGTTGAGTCTGAAATATTAGTAAGCGTTTTTAAAAAAAATTTATTTCTTGTATTAAGAAAGCTTGCACACTGATGCTATATTATTATTTAATATTATTATGTTGGTTTATATAAAGTATAATAACAATACTACATAAACTCAAAATTACTCAATACACTTTATAAGAAATATATGAAGAGTTCAGATGCAAAGCTGCTAAATGCCACTTCCGACAAAAATTTGATAATGACATTGAGCGAATGCTTTAGGCAAGTGGTACATGTTCAACAAATATTTTTGCTTCAAATCATCTGAATCGCAGCATCAGCGTATTCAGGAATAACAGTTTGTTTGCAAAAGCCACTAAACGCCACTAGGCTTTGACAGCAAAAGCCGCTATATCCCGAGAACCAATCAGAAGGCGCGAATCGAATCATATGTTTTCAATGTAGGTGACTTTTATGAGGAGACTGTTTTATTCTGCTTTCGATTTAGATTTTAAAAGATGGAGTTTGATGAGCCTGTCTGACTGTCAGTGAATGTGAATTTTGCTTACCCCTGTGGCAGATTATTTAGCTTGTTTTAAAGGTGCAGTATGTAAGTTTGACACCCAGTGGTTGAACTAGGTATTGCACTCCTGGATCAAAATAAACGCAAGTGCGGGTTGCCAGATTGAGTACAGGAGCGAGTGATTTACACTGTGTTCTAAATAAAAGCAACGACACACGATAGAGGGAATATTCTCCATATTAAAAGGACTTTTGGTTCTAACCAACACCTGTAATTGATATATTAGAAACGGCTTCTGTTTCTCACAGCTGAACAACAGAAACCTATGACAGTGATCACCTCAGGTAAACCTCGTGTGGTTTATTCAGAGCTAAATGCTAACAATGTGAGTTTGAATAGATTATAAACCTTACCGTTTCGTGAGTGAGTGCATATTCTGTGCTTCTGAATGGCTGTATTTACATTTCTGTCGTGTTTCGTCTGGTGCAAACAGCCAAACTGCTCATCACTGCGTATCTCATCACAGCGCGTTGTTAGGACACATGGTTACAATGTAACCTGCTCACCTAATGTTTACACTCGTAATATTTATATCCTTTGATAATTAATAACCTCATGTGGAACTGAATCTGTCTCATTTTGACATCTGATAATGTCCATTTCGCTCACGGACGCATGCTTTCAGAGTCTTTCTAAATGAATGAATAAAATACGCTGTTTTCCAACAAGGCAACCCGGAGTGCTGAATTATAATTGGCTAAACTGCATTGTGCAGGTTAAATTGACCTAAACAAAGACAGCGTTCCTGCACGGAAAAAACATTTTCAAAGCAGACACTTGGGATGTTTCTTAAATATCTGCACACATATTATGGTATTTTTATGCTTTAGAAGAGTCAAAAACTTACATTCAACACCTTTAATGAAAAACACAATTCTGACTCATTATTTCTGAAAACAACACAATACTTTGTACTTGTCTAGAAAAGACAAAGTCTTGATTATGCCCTAGAAACAAGACAAAGCATTTTTTTGCAGTGCAGCCAGAGCTTGACTCAAGCAAGTGCTAATTCAGATTAGAGTATTAAATTAATCTTGTTTATTTTAGTTAGGGATTCCATAGTCCAGGTGTTAATAATCTGTACTTAATCTGTGCTTCAGAAAGCCATTTTCAAGCCATGATTTACTATTCTAGGTTAAAACCTACTCCTGGCACAGTTTAAGCCCTGGGAAACAGACAGATTGTGTAAGACTTACCTTCTATAACTTGTGTGACCTGAGACTGATACGTGTCAAAGTTAAATGGCGTAAGAAAACCCAGAGAACCCAAGTGGAAGGCCATGACAGGAGGCACACTTTCCTGTAACACACACATACACACACACACACACACACACACGATAAACATTTGACGTCAGAATCATTTGCTCCCTGTGAATTTCTTTTTCTTTTTCAAATATTTCCCAGATTCAGAAATTGTTCACAGTATTTCCTCTAATGTTTGTTCTTCTGGAGAAAGTCTTATTTGTTTTATTTCGACTACAATAAAAGCAGTTTTTAATAGTTTTAAAGCCATGTTAAGGTCAATATTATTAGCCCCCTTCAGCAATATTAGTTTTGGATTGTCTCCAGAACAAACCACTGTTATACAATGACTTGCCTAATTACTCTAACTTTACCCTAATTACCCTAGTTAAGCCTTTAAATGTCACTTTAAGCTGAATACTAGTCAGCTGAATACTGGATCACAAATCTGCATTTCGGATACGTTTTTTTTTGGTCACGGATCGGACCATTTTTCTGATCAGCAAATAAGTGAGGAGACAAATGTCATTTGCTTTCCATTTTTATAAAAATATTACTGCAAAAAAAAAAAAACATTGCTTTTAACAAACAGAACTTAGAACCTGTAATGTTAATAAAAATAACAAACAAGAAAGAACCAGCAGAAGAAAGAAGTGTTCAATATGAAATATGATCTTTGCTACTGTTGCTGATAATGCTAAATATAGAAATCTAACATCTTGTGCAACAGATCATATTTATCTTCAATTAATGATTCAACAATTCACACATTAAACGTCATGTTTTATTATACTGTAGGTGTATTATTCTGGAAAACCTATTCAGTGACATCATTTTGATGGTTGTTTGTCGCCATCTGTTGGTTACACAATGTAATTGCTTTCACCAGCGTCAGGTTTTATTAATCGGTGATTTTAATCTTTACCATAAACATCAGTATTTATATCTGAACTATAAACTGTTCTCGCAGCACTTCTGCGTTATTTAATTGTTTGTAACTCACTAAAAAAGTGTAAAAACTGAATCTCTCTCGATGCAGATCTGAATGCAGCGCTGTGAAGGATTAATGAACATATCATTATCAAATCATTATCATTTATCGTTCATGTTGCTCGGGTTTGAACTGAGATCACACTCTTTTAATGTTTAATTGTGCAGCTTTACACTGAATGCATTAATGCAGGATAAACAAGCAGTGACAGAAAACACATTAAATTAATAGCCTAAGAAAGCATTTAGGAAGGTCCCACCACAACTTTTCCCGTCATCATTATATCTTACAGAGAAGCCAAAATGCTTTCATGCACGCGATTTGAATGATGCGGGAGGCGAACTCTCTGCAATGGTTATAAACGTTGGGTTAATCAACAAGTTCAAAATAAATTAATAATCCCCGGGTCACGCGCGTTTGGAACCATGAGTTGTGATTCATACAGATCACGGATCAACAGTGATCCGTTTCACCCCTAAATACTAGTGTCTTGAAGAATATCTAGTCTAATATAATGTGCTGTCATCATGGCAAACAGAAAAAAAATCAGTTATTAGAAATGAGTTATTAAAATTATTATGATTAGAAATGTGTTGGGGCGAATAACTCTGACTTCAACTGTACATAAAATAATAGCAACTATAAAAATAATAATAATAGGGTATAGGCAGAGCTAGTGTTTCTTCCCATACTAATACACTTCTGGCGACCAGTTAATGTGACTTTTATCCATTTTATACGGTTCCTTTTACAGCATTGATGTTGAAGCTCCAGAAGCTCCATTGAATATACTGCGGTAAAATAAATGCTCATATTATAAAGACATGGTGGGGATACATGTAATTTAATGTAGTGCTTCTTGTACAATCTGAGACCCACTTTATATCGGATATCACTCAGCCAGTGGAGATGATAAGATTTTTAAGGAAAACAGACCTTAAACGTGCCTATTTTTTTGTAATGGCATACAGTTCACCTGAAGAGCTTAACCCAGGTTTACTGGCAATTTAAAAGTCCTTCCGCATACTTCTACATATACCCTATAAGTGCTTGGCAAAATGAATTGCATCCAACATATATGTGTGGATTTTATATATATTTATTATGTATATATAAATACACACATGCATGCATATATTTTAGAAAATGTTTATTTATATTTAGACAAACTATATGTATATGATACAAATTATATATAAATTTAAGATTTTTTTATGTGTATCACATACACATAATAAATATATATGAAACACACATACATAAAAACAAATGCATGTGTGCACACATGCACTCACTGATTAATCTTTACCCAGCACTAATAATAATAATAATAATAATAATAATAAAAATAATAATAATAATAAAAGTTTTCCAAACCTGGAAGAGAGAGGAGGCGTAGAGTAAAGTCCCATCTCCTCCCAAACAAATGATGAAGTCCACGCATTTGGAAATATCGTCATAATCTACAGAAACATGTCAACAGGTCACATTTTACACATTGCATCTAAAATCACTGCTTAAAAGTTTTTGGCTCAGTGGTTAGCACTGTGGTCTCACAGCAAGAAGGTTGCTGGTTCGAACCCCAGCTGGGTCAGATGTCATTTCTGTGTGGAGTTTGCATGTTCTCCCCGTGTTGGTGTGGGTTTCCACCGGGTGCTCCGGTTTCCCCCACAGTCCAAACACATACGCTATAGGGGAATTGTTAACTAAATTGGCCGTAGTGTATGAGTGTGTGTGTGAATGAGTGCGTATGAGTGTACTGGGTTGCGCAACACAGTACTGGGTTGCGGCTAGAAGATCATCTGCTGCGTAAAACATATGCACGAATAGTTGGCGGTTCATTCCTCTGTGGTGGATAAATAAGAAATAAGAAACTAAGCCGAAGGAAAGTGAATGAATGAATGAATGAAGATGAAGCCTCACCTTCTCTAAAAGTGCAAATGTTCTTCTTGATGGAGACAAAGCTCTCATTGGCAAGGGCTGGATCCTCCAGGACTTTCCGCTCCACATAAACAATCATATTTTTTTGCTGAAAGACACAAGAATAAACAAACACTACATCATGCTTTGATATCACTAAATTGATGTTATGAATAAAAGTGTCACGCAGGCACTTTTAAAGGAAGCATGATAATGGCATCAGTAACGTGGCAGTGGATCAGATGTAAACAGAATACCACTAATCACATATTTACAAAATCAGTTATTAAATTAAAATAAAATAAAATGAAATGAAAAAAGAATAATAACAACACAATATAATATCACATACAGATGTGACCTTAAGGAATGTTCTTGGTATTAAAAATAAATAAACAAATAATTAAAACTAAATAAAACATACATACAGGTGTGAGTGTTTAGGAATGCTCAAAATAAAATAAGCCGATAAAATGAGCCTCGGCTGGGTCAGTTGGTGTTTCTTTGTGGAGTTTGCATGTTCTCCCCGTGTTGGCATGGGTTTCCTCTGGGTGCTCCGGTTTCCCCCATAAGTCCAAAGACATGCACTATAGGGGAATGGAATAAACTAAATTGGCCGTAGTGTATGAGTGTGTGGATGAGTGTGTATGGGTGTTTCCCAGTACTGGGTTGCAGCTGGAAGGGCATCTGCTGCATAAAACATATGGAATATGTTGGCGGTTCATTGTGCTGTGGCGACCCCTGATGAATAAAGGGACTAAGCCGAAAAGAAAATGAATTAATTAATTAATTATAATAAAATAAAATATCACATACAGGTGTGAGCTTAAGGAATGTTCTTGCTATTAAAAATGAAAAAAAAAAAAAATAAAACTAAATAAAATATGAGTACAGGTGTAAGTGTGTCCTATAGGAATGCCCAAAATAATAAAAAAATAAATAAATAAAATAAATTAAATTAAATGAAATGAAATAATAAATAAATAAAATAAATAAAATTAAATGAAATGAAATAATAAATAAATAAATAAAATAACAATAAAAATAAATAAAAATTAATTAAAACAAAAAAGAATAACTATAAAATAAAATATCACATACGATTATGACCTTAAGGAACGTTCTTGCTATTAAAAATGAAAAAATAAATAAATAAAACTAAATTAAATATAAGTACAGGTGTGAGTGTGTCCTATAGGAATGCCCAAAATAAAAATAAATAAATAAATAAAAATAAATAAATAAAATAAATAAATAAAATGAAAAATAAAATAAAAATATATATATATAAAAAATAACTCTAAAAATAAATAAAATAACAATAAAAAATAAAATAAAAATTAATTAAAATAAAATAAAAAAAATAACTCTAAAAATAAAATTTAAAAAAATCACATACGATTATGACCTTAAGGAATGTTCTTGCTATTAAAAATGAAAAAATAAATAAATAAAACTAAATAAAATATGAGTACAGGTGTGAGTGTGTCCTATAGGAATGCCCAAAATAAAAACATAAAAAAAATTAAAAAAAAAATAATAAAATGAAATGAAATAAAAAAATAAATAAATAAATAAATAAATAAATAAAATAACAATAAATAATAAATAAATACAAATTTATTTAAATAAAATAAAAAAGAACTACTATAAAATAAAATATAAAAATATGATTATGACCCTAAGAAACGTTCTTGCTATTAAAAATAAATTTATACATAAATAAATAAGATAAAATATGAGTTCAGGTGTGTGTCCAATAGGAATGCCCAAAATAAAATAAAATAAAATAAAATAGACATAGTACAGGTGTGACCTTTAGGAATGCTCATGCTATTGTTCTCTTTTGTGTGTGTGTGTGTGTGTGTGTGTGTATGTGTGTGTGTGTGTATGTGTGTGT
>CAIGQZ010000348.1:4096274-4107466 GCA_903798205.1 Danio tinwini | reverse complement strand
AATAAATAAATAAATAAATAAATAAATAAATAAATAAATAAATAAGACTGTGGTTGAGATTTTCTACTTTTTTCCTTAGAACACAGCAGTGAATAAGTACAGTGGGGATCAATCAATGCCAGAAAGTGCCATCTCGGAAATGAAATATAACAGTAGTCATACTTTTTTGTTTATATACATCAGACATTTTTTCCGATGCTTCCATTTCTAATACAAATAAATGTAAATGTAATATGTATTTCGCAAATGTCTGTCTTATAAATTAAATATTTACCTTTCAAGACAGCCCGTATTCATGTTTCGTCATTAGTGGGCGCCGATGATTGGCTGCAGAGCTCTGATAATCACGCCCACACGCACGGCACGTTCACAGGCTGGAGGTAACGGCAGAAATGATGGAAGTTTGATCCTGTCACTGTAAACATGATTATTTTCTTCGTGTCGGTGAACTACAACACGAAAAAAAGACAACTTTGATGAAAACAAACCAGAGATATGGTGGACAAAACACACGAGACTGAGTTTTCGAGGAAACAACTTGAAGCATCAGCCAGTGGTAAGCTAATTTGTTGTTTTAAATCGTGTTTTATTACGAAATCGATCGTCTAATTTGAAATGATCACGTTTCCAATATGTTCACGTCAGTGTACGGTATGTTTTGGGTTTTTTTGAATCAAAATTGGTTTAATATTTTTACATTCATTTATGTTTTAACAGTGAGACGGTCCCTATATTGTTTAGAGTAATTATATTATTAAGGAAAAAGTCCGAATATGCAAATATAAAACCAACTTTACACCAACCTAATTATTGAGGCAAAGTTGGTTTTATATTTGGACATTCAAACATTCTGCTTAATTACATAATTTCAGAAAAGTATTCTTTGCAAACTCTAAATGAAATCATATTAGCATCCAATGACCATTTGTTCGCATTGTTCACGATTAAATAAATGGTGCTAATGTTGTTTTACGTCATACTTGCATGCTCATTCCGACCGAATATTCAAAGTAGAGTGATAAACAATATAGGGACCATTAAATGAACAAATCTGCGAATATAAAACCAACTATACCTCAATTTACAAGTAACGCAAGTTGTTTAATATTATTACTTTTATAGTAACGAGTAAAGTAACGCATTATTAAGTTACTTAAGTTATTATTTATTAAGTTATAAACTTTGAGTTACTTTTTAAAAACTGCTATACAAGTTAACTTTGTCTAATGAATTAGCTTTAAAAAAATAATCGAACGCTGTATTAAAATTAATAGACCAAAGCCTTACATTTTTTGTGATGGAGGTATTGTCGTTATTTTGAGTGCATCAAAGCAAAGGAAAAGGGAATATAGTCTCAATGGACAGGGATTTTATATTGTATAGCTCTGAGGTCAGGAAGAAACATTATCCTAAATTATTTTCTTTTTGCTGTTTTTTTTTAAAATAGAGGTAAAGTTGGTTTTATATTCACACATTCGTTCAGTGACACACTGCCTGTATTGTTTACTAAGGTTCTTAGAATATTCGGTCTGAAGTCACATCTAAGAATGACCTCAAAACAACATTAGCACCATTTAATTGACTGTGAACAATGCTGGACTTTGATAGTCATTGGCTGCTAATATGATTTCATTATTTAGAATTAGCAAACAATACATTTCCTAAATTATACCAAGGAAAAGATCTAAATGTGTGAATATAAAACCAACTTTACTTCTTTTTTTTTTTAAAGGTCCCATATAATTAAAATAATTCTTTTTTTAGATGTTAGTATCAGTATTGTTCATTTTAAGATATCTGTAATCTAGTGTGCTCTAAATCAGTGGCAAAATTTGCGTTTAGTAGATATAAAACTGATACATGTAAAGCTTGCAGTTTGTCACCTCCGCCTAAATGTATTAATGGTTTTATTCACGTCACCTCATACTTCAGTTTCTCATCAAATCTTCTGACCAATCAAATGTTCTCTAGTGTCTGACATGCCCCGCCCCCTTCTAAGACGCTTCTCATTTGATGCGCTTGAACTCATCCTTGAACTGTCAACGTTATTCACAGTCAATTGAATAATTCTCATGTAAAGTCATACTATAAATATGTAAATGTGTGTGTGCAAATATAAATATTTATATTTGTTTGTTTACATTGTTCAAATGTCGTATTTGTTTTATGCCGCATTAAAACATGGCTAACTGTTCACTTTCAGAGGTGGGAGTGATGCTTTCTTTTATCTGAAAAAATATGAAACGTATGGTTGAATATCAGGTGGCATGGTGGCTCTCCTCACAGCAAGAAGGTTGCTGGTTCGAGTCCCAGCGGGCCGTCGGGGGAGACGGGAGGGGGGACAATCGTGCTTTGGCCCGGTTCAAGGCAACTGTACATAGTGTGAGTACGGCCTGAGAGTGTATGAGTGTTTCCCAGCACTGGGATGCAGCTGGAAGGGCATCCGCTGCGTAAAACATGCTGGAATAGTTGGTGGTTCATTCTGCTGTGCCGACCCCTGATGAATAAAGAACTAAGCTGAATGAATGAATGTTTGAATAATATTGCATATTAAATCTTCAATATCGCACAGCCCTAAAAATAATAAAATTCTTAGATATAGTAAGAATGTTTTTCTCTGCTCTCTTCAGTGAATTAAATCATGCATTTGAAATGACTTCAGGGTGAATAAATGAATTTTCACATTCATGCGGATCAATACTTTTAATGTAATTTTGCAGCGTTGTTATTGATCTGTTCTGATCAATGTGGTCAATACAAACTAGATCATAAAAGATTTCGCGTGAACAATTTGCATATGTTTTGTCAAATTATATCTCAAGCAGAGCACACACACACTCAAGCACACACACACTCTCATACACTACGGCCAATTTAGTTCAGCAATTCCCCTATAGCGCATGTGTTTGGACTGTGGGGGAAACTGGAGCTCCCGGAGGAAACCAACACGCCAACACGGGGAGAACATGCAAACTCCACACAGATATGCCAACTGGCCCAGCCAGGACTCAAACCAGCAACCTTCTTTTTGCTAACCACTGAACCAGCTTGCTGCCCTGTGATACTTATTTTTTCTGCAATGCACACACAGGGCTCAGCATAAATGAGTTCACCCCTCACAGATCTCTGTTACATTAATCTATTATAAGATGCTTTACAATAACATATTTGTGCATATAGACCAATTACCATGTTTGTAAACATTCAGGATGCGCACGCAGGGAGGTGGCAGAAAAAAAACGAGAGCACTAGCATTTACAGCGAGGGAACGACATTCGATGCGGTACAGAGTTTGTTGTTGTATTATAAATAAGATATATTGATTACATATTATATATATTATTTACATAATGCTTTCAGCGTATTATAACAGCTTGTCACCCAGTGATAAGTACAGTTATTCTGCTAAATTAACATTAAAGTGAGCGGTGTTCGTCTGACAGGTCCATTTGCGATAGCACCCTCCTAATGGATATTGAATAAGACGAAATGACCAAGCATCCAGCCCCAAATATACAATCCCATTGAAGCTCAGAGGGATTTTACAAGAGAGAAGTTAAAGACCTACAAGTGTTTGGATGCTAACAATTGTGTTCTGTGTGGTCATGTGCAAGAAATAATGATCCCTGATTACCAGATTCAAAACTATGTAGTGTTAAAAACCGAGGTTCTGCCGAGCCAAAGACAAGGAAAAAAAGACGGAGCTAACGTTATACAAGGCCTGGGTGATCATCAACAGCAAAACTGCATTCTGACAGTGAACTACACCTGTACATCAGGCCCAGAGTATGTGAACTTACACATAAAGGTAAAGTTGGTTTTATATTCACACATTCAGACTTTCTCCTTAATAATATCATTTCATAAAAGTATTATTTACAAACTCTAAATAGCGAAATCATATTAGCAGACAATGACTATCACAGTACAACATTGTTCACAGTCAAATAAACAGTGTTCATGTTGTTTTCAGTCACACTTGCAGGTTATTTCAGAGCGAATACTCAAAGTGTCGTAGTAAACAATATAGGGAGTGTGTCACACGTTGTCACTGAATGAATGTGTGAATATAAAACCAACTTTAATAACTTTCACGTTTCACTCTCAGCATTCAGTGTCCGCAGTTTAATTAACCATATGTAACTGTTTATGCTGAAATCATTGCTGCAATCATAAACGAGTAATGTGTCTGATTCAGCATAGCCTGAACTCACCTGATATAACATGAGAACTGCTGACTCCAGCATTTATAATTCAGCTCCCTTTTAGCCAAAGACGTCTGCAGTCGGCATTAATGCAGTGTGGTGTATGGTAAAAAGTTACGTTTGAATTTGGCATCCTACTGCAAAATACCTCATGTTTGCTATTGCAGCCAGTCTTTTTTTTTGCAACTGGGGACCCGTGTGACATGGGTTGATAATTCGTCTATACATTAGATTAGTCAGTACCAAAGACAAAAATAGAGATAATCTAACAAAAAAAACTAAAGATCACAGTCCAAGCATGGGTGAGATGTGAATTCTGTGCATCTCTGTCCTTCAGACCTCAAACCATAAAGTCGTTCTTCATTTTAACTGCATCAAGTCTCCCATGAGACCCCAGATGTCAAATAGAGTGGCGTCAGTCGGTCTTATTCTCCAAACCAATCAATATGATGAAACCAGTCTTTGCAAATTAGAAACTTCTCACAAGATTTCTGACATGAGAAGATGAGTCTGAGCATTTGGCTGTCCACATCAAATTCAATTTCTGAAAGCGATAGGTGTCCGCTTTAATGTCTCAGATACATTTTGTGCACTGTAAAACCCAACAGTTATCAAATGAAATGAGTGTAGTTAACTCAAAAGGGACTGAAAGTTAATTCTACTCATTTGAAAAGACTTTTAACTCAGTGTTGAAGGTAATGAGTTAATAAAATATCTCATTACTTCAACTTAAATGGAGTAAGTTCACAGTACTCATAGAATTTTTTAACTCAAATGGTTAGTTGCAATCGGTTTCCTCAAACAGTTTGAGTTACCGTAACTCATTGAGGTTTACAGTACTCAGATGGTTTGAGTTCTCTTCATTTATTCAGTTTTACTGTGCTCAAATTGCTTAATGTACTCAAATAGATTAAGTTCACAGTACTCATTAGGATTAGTTTTTTTACTCAAATGGTTTGTAGCAATCGGTTTCCTCAAACAGTTTGAGTTGCTGTAACTCATTGAGTTTTACAGTACTCAGTTGGTTTGAGTTCTCTTCATTTATTGGGATTTACTGTGCTCAAATTGCTTCATTTACTCAAATTGATTAAGTTCACAGTACTCATTAGGATTAGTTTTTGAACTTAAATGTTTTGTTGCAATTGGTTTCCTCAAATGGTTTGAGTTACCTCAACTTTTTGGGTTTTACAGTGTGGAAATATAAAACTTGTCAGCTGTTTTGTCCTTAATGACCTTAATAATTTGATGTGCACTTAAAGGGAACTAAAAATCTGTACTACACTGTAAATGTAAAACCTAACAGTGAAAATCACTAAATGAAATAAGTTAGTTTAACTTATATTTAATAAAAAGTTACTTTGACTTATTGAAAAGAGCTATGGTAACTCATAAACTCAGAACTCAAACCGAATGAGTTATGAATCAATTAAATATACTGTATTGTTTGTGTTTACTTGCTAGAAGCAATACCAAACCACACTGTAAAAAGTGATTAGTTATTTGAAGCGAGTAAACCAATTGCCTTAAGCAACAAGTTGACTTTACAAAAATAAAGTAAACCCATTGTATCTTGGAACTGTTAAGTTGACTTAATTTTAATAATTATTATGCAAATTGTATCCACTTTTTTAAAAATAAAAGTAAACTAAGCACTTTTTTCCAATACACCTTTTTATTTATTTATTTTTTCTCCAGCTTTTCTGTATCTAGCAAAAGGACATAGAGTAACTAAAATAAATCTGCTCTTCCAGACTCCAGTCTTCTAAATTCTAGAAGCTATAATTGTAGATTTTATAGACTTAATGAAGCACCAAAAATGTAATATTGTAATAATTACAGTAATTATTACTGTAAGTCTGAGACTGTAACAAGTACAATTAGCATAATTATACAAATTAATGATGATACAAGTAATTATACAAGTCAATGTAACAGTTCCAAGTTTCAATGGGGTAAAATTACATTGTCTTTATGAAGTCAACTTGTTGCTTTTAGGGCACTTGGTTTACTCACTTTAAGTAACTAATCACTTTTTGAGCAACAATAGTATGTAGTTGTTTGGACTTAATTAATTATATTAACTGAACTCATACTGGTTTTATAACTGAACGTTAAATGTTTCAGTTACTAATACTGTAAATTTTAGAGTTCAGATGCAAAAACCACTAAGTAGCATCTGAAATCTTCGTCTAAAATGAGCATTTTCCTCAGCTGCCCATGTTTAAGTATGTATAAGTCAATTTTATATAAAATTTAGAATTTGTCTTTAATGCAGGTTATGGTGGTGATCTGTTAGATGCAGAGGAGCATGGGATACGTAAGTACATTTAATCTTATTATTATGTGTAGTTAATTTTATTAATGCCTTTTTTTATCAAGTGACTTATAAATTGGGTCATGCAATGCTCATTTTAGATATAAAAAAAATACTTTAGCAACTTATCCAATTGAAAAGCATTGTAATTTTATTCATTCAGAAAATATATATAAAAATGTCTTATTTATATTTAAACATCTTATAAAAAAGTTTTTTAATGATCTTTTATTTTGATTGGCTTGGATGTCCAACACAGAATTTGTTGACATTTATAAAAGAGAGAACTGTAAAATTTATATTATTGTGGCTGTCGGTGGAGGTTATAGTGTGTGTGCATGTGTGTGTGATCATCAAATGTCCACCAGGGGGCTTCCAACATCTGTAGACCAATGTAAAAAAAAAACATTTCTTCTTGGTTAACATTTATTTGTGCAGACACCAATGTGTGTTTTTATTTGTGCTTGCCCTAGTTATTCACTAAAACTGCTGAGTGTAATGCACTGCCTTTTATTAAGTCTAGTCAAATCAAGTTGTGTGTTAACAGCAAAAATACATAAGATTACATAGAATCATCTGAAACAGCTGAGATGTACTCGGCAAACTGGGAAAGGTAGGTAAATTACTTTACTGTGTTTCCACTGAACTGCTCTAATGGAATGTTCCAATGACCCATCATGGGGGTGGGAATAATGATTATATTAAAATTCAATTTGTTAGACCTTCACCATACAAAATTTGATATAAAACTATGTTAATTATGATTTATAGAAACTCATAGGTATTTATTGAGGGTCCTCAGACTTCCTGGGGCCCTAAGAATCTGCTTTATTTTCATTATTGGTTAAAAGGGCCTCCGAAAGCAGCTTTTCGTTAGTCTTGAATGTGCATTAATTTCCTCCTGTTCCTGTATATCAGCTTTAGGAATTTGTGTTGCATTCCAGGAGTGTGAGTGTGAGTGTGAGTGTGAGTGTGAGTGTGAGTGTGAGTGTGAGTGTGAGTGTGAGTGTGAGTGTGTGTATTCTGGTTTTTGACCTCTGACCTTAGTTGTGATCATGTGACTGGCTTCATGAATATTATTGCGCTTGAAGTGACTCTCCATTCACATAAAGTGGATTAATATTCTATGCAATGTATTATTGACTGGTTATTTACATATCTAATTTGTATGTCATTTTTGGTTCTTGCAACCATGATTGAACTCATAGTTTGTAATTTATTGATATTATGTTATTTTAATATCAATAAAAGACTAATTTATATAAATATGCAATTTACAGCACTGGTCCAGCCTCTTTACCCTTCACCTTTGTATTAAGCAGGTCGCACACCAGAAGCGGCGCTCGGCGACGCGCCGCGCAGTGCAACGCATTTCAGAATTCTAAACATAGGTTTCTATCAGGGTACACACACCGGCGCCGTAAGTTGGCGGCTGTCGGCGGCGCCCAGCCATGACTCGCGATTTCTGCCGCGCCGTCTAATTAGTTTAGTTTTAAATAGTATGCGAATGTGTGCGTCTGGTGTGCGATACTTTCAACTGTCATGTGCGTGCCACATATTCGGTGTGCGACACTCTTTACTCCTCCCACATACAGCAAGCAGAGGACACTCTACAGTTTGACAAATATTGCAGCTGTTGGACATCATATTGTACTTTTGAAGCTTTTTTAGTCGAGAATATAGTTGTTTAGATTGCAACTAAGCAGTTTATTGATAAGGATAGTGCCTATTTTGAAATATTTATAATTTCTGAGAGACAGTTCGGCGGTGGCCATTAGCCTGTCGTTGAAAGCTCTTACAGGTGAGGAAAAACCAGGAATACAGCTGATCAAATCATTATAAAACTGGTAAGTCGATCTCTCTCTCTCTCTCTCTCTTTTGTATGTTGTAGTGCTGTAAAAACAATAATTATGGTGTGTTGAGTGTGAGATGGGACTCATCTTAAAGTCTTAAAACCAGAGATGGCCATCTGTTTCTAATGCATCTCTTGCTTTCGCTATTCTTCAGTAAACAGAAAGAAAGAAGAAATGCCCGCTTGTGTTTTAGCATTTTTTCCTTAACGCAAACACAACAGTTTTTTGGTAGTGATTGCGTTGCTTTGGCTTGCTCGGGGTTAATAATTGTGATTTCCCTATTGCAACAGAGAAATACTGGGACATCTCTGTAGACTGATGGCATTTCATGCTGTTCAGCCTTATAATCCTAAAACGTGAGCAAAATGAGCTGTTTTGTCATCACTTTAGACATTACGCTAGAGAATCATTCAAACACTAGCTCTAAAGTGACGTTGGTGAGTTAGTAACGGCTTCTGCTGGTCAGCTGCAGATGTGAATGAGTGGCGGAGGAAAGTAGTTCCTCTTACAAAAGGGTTTTTAGACTCTTCGTGTTTGATTTTCTTTTTTAATACACACAATTGTACCGTCGAACTGTTGTATAAACGCAATATCACACTCGTAACAGTGCAATGTGGCTGTATATCGTCACTGGTGGGAGACTAAGGAACTTGCCATATATATATAAGAGATAAAAACTTTTTAAAAATTATTTTTTATTTATTATTTGTTTTATACATATTTTTATTTTATATAATTTAATTTACATTTTGAATATGTATATTGGTTTCTCAAGTTCATCTCTTCCTCTTTTAGTCCAGGACATTCTGTGTGTGTGTGTGTGTGTGTGTGTGTGTGTGTGTGTGTGTGTGTGTGTTCTAAATTGAATAAAAATTTAGCATTACCATGAGAAGGTGACTTATGAGGACATAATTAATAATCAGCTTTTTCAAAAGGCTTAAAAATCATTAGAATAGAATATATAGAATAGATATAGAATTTGTGTTTTTATTAAAGTAAGAATACACAAAGTTTCCTGTAAGGAGTCAGATTAAGTAAAGTATAAAAATCCTTATTGAAATCTGATGTATGGGCATGTATGAACATATAAATTTATAACTAATATATTTAAATGTAAATGTACATATTCGTAATTGCAGTGGATGAAAAACCTAAATGTAAATGGTCATTTTTGCAGGTTCTAAAAATGTTGCATATGACACATTTATGATTTATGAGAAAATATATTTTGCCAAACATGAACTTATTTCCCATGCATATATCTGCATTTATCAATTTCATATTATTCACCAATAAAATTAAACAACAGCTGTCTCTTTAGTTTCATTTCTAAACGTTCGAATCACACAAAATCCGCAAAAGCTCATGTGTGCTCCGAGACCCTGCCCCGCAGTATCCTCAGTCTATAGCGATTGCTGATTGGCTCCCTTACTAGAAGGCAAGGCTTCATTCGCCATATTGATCGTTATACTTTTCCACATTCAAAACTATACATGTGACACGTCTTGAGTATTCTACAGTCTTTGACAATATACAGTGTGTACAGTAGAAACCTCATTACAGCTGTGGAGAGTCCCCATATATATAGCTGTACAAGTGTGTGTGTGGTGCTAGGTGGCACCTGGTAAGTGGGAAAGGTCATTTTGAGTTCATCTGCTCCTGACCTCAGTCTGACCTCCGCATGTAAACCTCTGGGAAAGAGGCATGAGGGACCTGTAGGAGAAGCCCTCAGAGAAAGGCTGTATTGTTGCTGTGGGCCGCTGAGTTATGAGCTACAGCTGTAAATGTAAGCGCCGTCTCATCTGTTTCCGCCTCAAACTGAGATACTGATCCATCGGGAATTGATTGACTGCTGAATAACACTGAGCAAAGTAAGGAAGGTGGCGAGTTAGAAGTGTAAGTTAGAACAGTGAAAGTGGCTGAAAGTATTTTTTTATTTCTTCAAATTAGGGCTGCATAATATATCGTTTCAGCAGCGATATTGCAGTATGTGCTTCCACAATAATCACATTGCTGTGTTGAGTCTGAAGGTGGTATATGCAGAGCTAGTGTTTCTTCCAATACTGGTAAACTTCTGGCGACCGGTTAATGTGATCTTTTTCCATTTTATACGGTTCCTTTTACAGCATCGATGTTGTAACGAAGCCGTTTACTCGATCAAGATCGGCAGGCTAGCGCAGAAGCTCTATTGAATATACTGGGGTAAAATAAATGTTTATATTTTAAAGACATGGCGGGGAAAAATGTAATTGAATGCAGTGCTTCTTGTACAATCTGAGACCCACTTTATATCGCATATCACTCGGCCAGTTAAGATAGCTAATTTTTAAAGAAAACAGAACTTAAACGAATACAGTTCACCAGAAGCACTTAACCCAGGTTTACTGGCAAATTAAAAGTCCATTAGCCTACTTCGGCATATACTCTATTATACACTACCTGACAAAAGTCTTGTTGTCTATCCAAGTTTTAGGAACAACAATTAATAACTTGACTTCTAGTTGATGATTTGGTATCAGAAGTGTCTTCTATGAAAAGCAAAGGCCTCTAGATGACGCTTATTTGGGCACAATAAAATATGATCATGTCTTGATTTTGAATGATTTCATTAGGACAGTAAGGTCTGACTCTGCTTAGACTAAAGTCTCATCACTGAACCTTCAATAATGTCCAGTATAGAATATAAAGTCATGCTGCAGTGGAAACAGAATGAATATTGTGTCTGACTCCATCATGAGCTTGGAGGACTGCATCCATACATCTCTGAATGACTCAAATCACGCATTAATAAAGTCATCTGGAATGGAGAAGAAAGCGTTC
>CAIGQZ010000348.1:4080877-4095454 GCA_903798205.1 Danio tinwini | reverse complement strand
ACACACACACACACACACACACACACACACACACACACACATATATATATATATAATGTGTATGTGTGTGTGAGGACAGAAGCTCCACACGGGGTCAGTATTGAGCAGTGTGTGTTTATTAAGGGTTCTCGCTCCTCATGTGCCCTCGATGAACTCGGCACCCAGATGCAGACGTTTGGCTCCGTTCCAACACATGCTTCTCTGCTGTCCTCACATAACAGGGCCAAACACACATACCTTCCCTTGCCCCGCTGCTCTCGCACAGATCACTTTCTTACAGACCCATTCAATGAAGCCGGCCGGATGGACAGCCAAGGTGCGAATGAGCTATATATGCACAGCTAGTGTGTTTTCCCCTCCGATGAACAGTTAATGTGACTATTAACTTTCATAAGCATTCTTTAACAACATCGATGTTGTAATGTTAATAAAATACAATCAGTTCAATGTGCTTAAGCATTCATTTAGTTGTTCAAGCGTAAAACAAGATGAAAGACAGAGTAAACACTAGTGCTGTCAGAAGCAGCAGGCTAGCAAAGAAACTCCATTGAAAACACTGGGGTAAAATAATACATTTCCATATTTAAAGCTGCTGTTTGTCAGTGTTTGACTCTTCTAAAGCATAAAAACACCATAATATGTGTGCAGATATTCCAGAAACATGCTCAGTAAACATTCTTGTTTATCTGAAAAGCAATGCTGAAGTCAGATATTCTGCTCGAACATGTGCGTTACGGGCCAAAACGATGTCTTCGATGTCTTTTTTTTTTATGCCAGTTTAGCCAATCATATTTCAGCACCCCTGGTTGCCTTGGTGAAAAACAGCATAGTTCATTCATTCAGGCTGTTTCTCAATTCCAAGAACGCAGAGAACAGATTTGCGTTGTTGTGAAGACCGGTCTTGCCAGGTGACCTCGGAAGAACGAACTCTGGAGACAGCGAGAACTGAGAACGCGTCCTGTGAGGAATGAGATACTGCGTTCTTCCTGATAGTCACATAACCTTCATGTGTTTTTAATGTAAAATGATTTAAACATTACAGCAATTATACAATGATTTATTGGTTTTCTCCTTTTCAAAATATATACTCTGCATAAAAACATTATAAATATACATTGCACAATATCAATAAAACTGATTTTAATACGAATTTCAGCAAACAAACATCCTAATGTGTTTAGTCCTTTATTAAGGTGTCCATGGTAATGTTTATACTCACCGTTTCATTTAGGGAAACTTCTGAGGTAAATAAGTGACATCTCTGAACTTTAATAATAAATCTAAATAAAATGCTGCGCTTCCCACATCCAGTCACAATGACTTCTGGGACTTCTAGAGCGAGATCGGTGCTCAAGTCTGCATCGGTGCGTCCTCGATATCAAGAACACATCCGGGAAATTTCACGCGTCCACTGTTCTTGCGGTTGTGAGTTTTGGAACTAAACTTTGGGAGCTGATGATGACGTTACACGATAATATGAGGACGCAAGAACACTGAAGAACACATTGATAAACAGCCGCAGTCAGGAAGGCTCTCAGAGCATGCATCCGTGACTGAAATGCGACCTCTGGTGGACAATAGCAGACTCTGAAATGAGACGCAGATTCAGAGTTCCACATGAGGTTATTAATTAGCAAATTATATAAATATTACGAACGTAAACATTAGGTGAGCAGGTTACATTAGCTATATTTCAATCCACCTATTTATGGTCATTTTGGATATGCGTATATAAAAACGGTTGGTCGTTTTATGGCCGTTTCTACTGTCAAAGAGTACCTAAAAGCGAACCGCACCGTAACACTTTTTGGTTACCCTTTGCAAAGTGTACCTAGCACAAAAAAGGGCGGAGCTAGACACGCAGCTGAACGCTATTGGTTTACAGAAATGCGTCACTCGCAGAAGCAGGAGAATAAAAACAAAGGAACCAAGACACAGCTGAGACATTACACCGTAATAATATATACATATAATAACAAGCCATGGTTGACCCGAGCTCAAACAAACCTTGTTGTCGTCTTTGATGAACAGCCACAAAGCCAAGAAGAACAAAATCTGCCATGTCCTGTTGTTGTTTTACGAGTCCGTCTAAAAGTGCGAGCAGTTTCACTCTCTCTAGAGAACTCGCCACGCATGTACAGTAGGTGAGTTTAAAATGGCCTTTACCGCCGGAGCATGTACCGCCGCCGCATGTACCGCTTTGAAGGAAAAAGAATGTGTTTTTTAGGTATGACCGCAGTTTGCGACTATGCCGCCAGGTGACACAAAAGGATGGGATACGAACGAACAGAAATAGCCTATACATTAGCTGTAAATACTCTACTACTTGTAAATAAAGATAAACAATGAAACATAGCATTATAATTCCTTCATTAATCAATAAAAAGAAAAGTAGGCTACATTATTTAAAGGAATAAAGAATAACAACTAACCTTTGGGGTGAAGTGCTTTAAAACAAGTCTGCTATAGTATGCTTCAGCACCAAAACACGAGTTGCTGTGAGATTGTGTTGGTTTGTTAAATAGAATAATAATGTAGCCTAAATAAAATTAAAGCGAAATATTCACCATTTCAGAGAAGCCTATTAACTGAAAGAAGGATATTCCTGGTCACAGTTTGACACAGACAAGTTGACAAACCAGCGCTGATGCTGATCGCCTCTGTGCTGCCTGGAGCCACATCATAAATAAACAAATAGGCTATATATAGGCGTGTATAAAACATTTTTAAATAGCCTACTGTATATTTGAAATAACTAACTTCTTGAGCTCATATTAATAAGGTGCACGTGATTGTTAAAGTGCTTTTCATAAACAGACAAGCGCAAGAGTGAAGCGCAAAAAAACAAAGGAGCAAATGATTCTTTCAGCAACCTAAAACATGAACAAATTTCCATGTTTAGCTATTATCATCACCTTTATGATAATATTATAAACTGGGAATGACGGAATTACTCTCTAACAGAGATTACATGTGCTGGTGAAGATTACAGACACAGGAGGGGTTTCCCCTGACTAGGCATGGGCCGGTATAAGAATCTGACGGTATGATAACCTTGAAAAAAAATATCACAGTTTTACGGTATCATAGTAATTTTATTACTGCTCTAAAAATGCTGTTTTTAAATGTCCAGGTAAAAGACGGCAACATTTTTACCCGTTGAACACAATATATAGTAATTTAAGAAACATTTAAAATATTTTGGAGCAGTAGCTTTTGATATAGAGGATCTTTTTCAGCTAGACATACTGTTGTCCTAAAAAACAAAATAAAATAGTTTTTGTCAGTTTTAAAATCTTGACTTTTCCAAACCGCAGTAAACCTTGAAAACGGTTATCGTCCCATGCACTGTAAAAATTAAAAAGTTGAGTTAACTTAATTTTAAAGCAACTGGCTGCAAAGAAATTTTGAGTTTATTAAGCTTCAGTGGTTGAAGTTTGCAGTTTTAGATACTTCCGGAAGTTTAGTATCTAAACTTTTACAGCTGATATAAACATGTTTACAGCCTGGTACAAACGATGGCTTTGGTGCATGATTACCCTTCATGACAACTGATTACTCTTCATTCACCCTATGATTACCCTTCATGACAACTGTGAGGGTGGTGAATTATTATTTTTTTATTCCTCATCCGTTTCGTTTTTATTAAGTTATATTAAGTCTGCATAATTAAGGGTGTGGTCACTTGAGTGACAGCTAGCCTTCGCTGGTCGCTGTCTCGTCACCTCAGCTGATTCTGGCTAATTAGCCACTGATCTCGGCATTTACATCGTATTTTTGTTTTGGTTAATGTTTCTTTACACAGTCATTTGCGTTTTGGAATTATTTCCTGCAATTATCAGATGATTTGGCATGCTGTGTGCACTTAATTGTGCTCACAAACCATTCAAGTTGCCTCCATTTCCTAGGTGAGTGAAATTATATACTTATATACCATCTCTATAAATGTATTTGTTTTATTTAAGATCATTTATCATTTATAATGTTCTTTAGAGCTGTAATGCACTCCAGAATCTGACAAATTGATTATCTGTAGGCTATAAAACAGTCATTTGAAGCGTTGTCATAGTGTTAGTGCTGGATTTTATAAACAGCCTTGCATTTACTAACACAGACTATATCTGAAGTGTTTGATAGTCATTCGCGTTTTCCTACTGTAGAAAAACGTCATAAGAACAATGTTTAGTGGCTCAATGTATTACAACAGTGTTTTTAAAAGTCTAAACACTTTATTGATATAGTCTACAACCAACACGTGTGGTCAGAACACAAACGAGTCGCAGGTAATGAAGTATTAAACGTTCTCCCAAAGTTAAGTCTGTCTAAGCCAGGTCTAAGCAAAATGCAGAGAATCCAGCATGCGTCTGTAGCTCCGCTCACTCTCCGCCTCTTTGCCCTTGTTTGGTATTCTGCGTTTGGTGCGATGACGCGCTAACAAAATGGCAATGGTTGGCCACGCCTACTTGTAGCTTCTTTTGCAGTGTTCAGAAACCTATGGGTGACGTCACGGATACTACGTCCATATCTTTTACAGTCTATTGTTTACATAGATGAATATGACCACTGTGTGAATACACAGTATAGTTACAATCTTATTGCCACATTAGATCGTAATAATAACATAATATATACCTTCAGTGAAGATAAAAATAGAATTGGGATTGGGCCTAAATGTACCGATACTGCACTAAAAATGTACTCAAGAAAGTAAAAGTTTTGAAAACTACTTAGTAAATTACAATTCCTGAGGAAAACTACTCAATTACTGTAATTTAAATATTTGTAATTCGTTACTTTACACCACTACTATTAAGACTTTGTTACGAACAATGTTCTGCTGCCTGTGTGATCCATAAAGTCTTCTGAAACTGATGAATGCAAAACCAAATCGTTTTCACCGGCGATCCAAACCCCCGCTGTGTGTTTGCTTTGGCTTTGTTGGAAACGGTGTTATTTTCTTGTTCGTCTGATGGTGTTTGACTGGAGGTCAGGCTGCCGGACTGCTTCCCGGTCACCCAGAAGTGGGTCAGTCTGTTCCCCTGTCACATCAGTGCATTCGCTTGGGTCAAATGAGCATGAAAAACGCTTGAGTCACGCATTTCTGTGATTTAGACGCACATTGATTTTTCCTCCCCACGATACACGATCATCCAATTAACCCATATCATAGTCGCGTTATTGCAAACAAGCTTGATACGTCATTAAATAAAGCAGATTTTCATGCCTCGTGCGTTTTCACATTGTGTAAATTGACCATCCTCCTGACATTAAAATGCTGAATAAACTTGACAGTTATGCCGTTTATCTGCAGCTCGCATCCATATTCAGTGACCTAGACTGAAAAAACACAGCAATTGCACATTTAAAGGGGTAAATCACCCAGAAACATGAACCGTTCAGAAACTAAAATGGTCATAATTTGCATCGCCTCATGTCACGCTAAACCCCATTATGCTTTCCTCTATTGGTGGTTTTCTATACGGTTACGGTTTTTTAAATAGATGGAAAAGAGAAAGAAATGCATAGTATAATGGTCATTGTGTGTATTAAAAAAGCACATTTACATTCAATTGCTAGTGTGAAAGGCTTATAATATACACTGTAAAAATATCTGTTAATGAACAGTGTCTGTATTTTGGGTGTATTTCCAGTTGTGAATTGCATTATGGGATGCTGATCTCGGCTCCGTCTGCTCTGATATAATATATCAAAAATCCACTAGAACAGTGTTGTATACACTGTAAGAAATCCGTATTTTGTGATCCACAAGTGTATATTTGCAGTGGTGAATTGCATTATGGGATGTTGATCTCTGCTCTGTCCACTTTTGATGTTGAAAATTCAATTCTACAGTTTAACAAAGTGACTTTTATTAACATTTTAGTTGTTTTAAATAATATAATGTAGAATAAATAGAGAAATAAGTCAGAAAATGTACTGGCGGTTTATTACAAGGTGTTTGTAGCGTAATATATAACACCAACCCAGACAATATAGCACTGAAAACTCAAAAAATGTCAATAAAAGTCACTTTTTACATCTTTTCAAGGTGTAAATCTTTTCAAGAAAGATTACACATAATGCAAATTCAAAAGCATTAATGAACGGGGAAAAATAAAAACATGAATCACAAAATATGGAAACCTACTAGCTTACAGATATTTTTTATGCTGTATGTTTTGAAAACCTGCAGATGATATGAAGAAACGAAAAGAGCTGCTTGTAGAATTGATAGTCTTGTTTATAGCGACACCGGTGGCCATTCAGTGAACTGCACACGCACATTTGCTCACAAAACCAAAACACTGAACATGATTCAATATACTCATAAGGATTTTTTTTCTTAGAAAATGTGTGAAGTAATAAACAATATTACATTTAAAGGCACGATATGTATGATTTTTAAAATTATAATATATCAAAAATCCACTAGAACAGTGTTGTATACACTGTAAAAAATCTGTATTTTGTGATTCATGGTTGTGAATTGCATTATGGGATGTTGATCTCTGCTCTGTCCACTTTTGATGTTGAGAATTCAACTCTACAGTTTAATAAAGTGACTTTTATTGACATTTTAGTAGTTTGAAAGAATTTGATGTATAGGAAATAATATATAGAGAAATAAGTCTGTAAAAAAACAGAAATATATACTCTGTAAAAATATCTGTTAATGAACAGTTTCTGTATTTTGTGATTCACAAGTGTTTATTTGCAGTTGTGAATTGCATAATGGGATGTGGATCTCGGCTCTGTTAAAATGTAGAGTTATAAAAACTCAATAATTTGAGTTTTTCTGCTGCAAAAAGAGCAGTTTCTGGTTGACTAACTGAAGTAGATGCTCTTTCTCAGAGGCCTGTGGTCACTTTTCTCTCCGTTTTGTTTGCCTGCTGTGGCTTTTAATGCTATTATAGTCCTGTGAGTCAGTTCAGCTCTGCTCTCAATAGTAAAGCTCCATATGGGCCGCAGCCGTAGCCCTGCTGCACCTCAGACACTTTCCACTGTAAAAGACAAATAGAGAAGAGAAGAAAAAATGAAACGAAAGCTCGGTTTGGGCTGGCTGGAAAATGTCAATGTGTTAGAAATTTCCCAGCACGTAAAGCAAACTAAACAGGGCAATTACGTTGGGATTGTTTCCAGATGATTCTATCTCTCTTCCTGCTGAAAAAAAATGAGGAAATGGGCTTTTCAAGAATATACTACACCAGTCAAACCTTTAGAAATGCTTATCAAGGCTGCATTTATTTGATTAAAAGTACAGTCTAATCTGTTCAGAAAATGGTGTGTACAAACTATATACAGTGCGGAAAGTATTGATAGTGTTTCACTTTTTCCACATTGTTTTCTGTTACAGTCTTATTCCAAAATGGATTAAATTCATTGATTTCCTCAACATTCTACACACAATCCCCCATAATGACAATGTGAAGAAAGCTTGAAATTGTTGCAAATTTATTACAACTAAAAAATCTGATAAATCACATGTACATCAGTATTCACAGCCTTTGGCGTGAAGCTCTAAATTGAGCTCAGGTTCATTCTGTTTCCACTGATCATTCTTGAGAAGTTTCAGCAGCTTCATTGGAGTTCACCTGTGGTCAATTCAGTTGATTAGAAAAGGCATACACCTGTCTATATAATGTCCCAGGGTTGACAGTGCATGTCAAAGCACAAACCAAGCATGAAGACAAAGGAATTGTCTGTAGACCTCAGAGATAGATATATAGATGGATATATATATACTGTATCTTTAACATTATAATCACATTTTTCATAAATTATTATATAGCTTTAATATAAATTGAATTTGCAACCATGTTCATAAAGAATTTTTTTTTGAGATAGTTATAAAAATGTACAATTTACCAGTTTTTACTGTATTGTTGAGCAGGGCCGGAGCAAGCCGAACTGCCGCTCTAGGCAATGGACTAGCACACCGCCCTCAACCCGAAAGTGAAAACGAACCTGACCAGTTCATAAAGTGAGGACGGGGGGTGATGTTGCGAATGAGTCAGTATGTTGGGTTGGGCGGCGGGGAGCGTTTGCCGCCTTCACTATTATGCCAGACCCCTATTATGCAAGTGTTCTGTTGATGTGTGGATGAAAGTCAGTACGTTGGGTTGGGCGGCGGGGCCCTCATATTTATGCCGCTTTAGGCGGCAGCCTAGGTCGCCTCTATGGACGCGCCGGCCCTGTTGTTGATCAAGTAAATACATCATTGCCGCACTTTAAAACTTCTCATTGTAAATTTACAGTAAAATACTGGCAGCTGGGTTGCCAGCCACATTCTGTATTTTTACAGAACCACCTACTGTAAATAATAATTACAGTCTAGTACTGTAATTACCAAATACATTATCTCACTGTTATATTACTTTTTACAGTCTTAAACTGTTTCTTTCTCCTGTATTTTACAATAAAATATTGTCACCTGGATGCCAGCCACATTCTGTACTTTTGCATTACCATTATTACCATAATAATAATTACAGACTTGTACTGTAATTACACAATACAGTACCGTACTGTTATATATACTTTTTACAGCTGTAAATTTACAGTAAAGTATTTTCACATATACTGCCAGCCACATTCTGTACTTTTACATTCCATTATTACCAAAAAGACAGTCAGACAGTTGCAGCTCATCCAGAACGCTGCGGCCAGGATTCTGACCAGAACCAGGAATTTAGAGCACATCACACTTGTCCTCAGGTCTTTACACTGGCTCCCGGTTACATTCAGAATAGATTTTAAAGTATTATTACTGGTCTATAAATCACTAAATGGCCTAGGAGCTCAATACATGACAGATATGCTCACTGAATACAAACCTAACAGATCACTCTGATCTCTAGGATCATATAAATTAGAAACTCCAAGAGTTCAGTCAAAGCAGGATGAATCGACCTTCAGCTACTAACAGCGCCCCCTGCTGCTGGAATCAGCTTCCAGAAATGATCAGATGAGCTTCAACATTAGGCACATTCACATCAAGACTGAACACACATCTGTGTAGCTGTGCCTTTACTGAATGAGCACTGTGCTACGTCCGACAGATCACACTATTATGTTTTTCTCTTCTTTTTCATTCTTTTACAAACTGTTTTAACACATTTTTATTATCTGTTTTAATTTTTTCTTACACTTGTCTTTTTTTTATTCTTGTTTATGTAAAGCACTTTGAATTGCCACTGTGTATGAAATGTGCTATATCAATAAACTTTAATAATAATAATTACAGTCTTATTTTCACTTGTGTTGCCAGCCACATTCTGTACGTTTACATTACTACCTACTGTAAATAACATTTACAGTCTGGTACTGTAATTACCAAATACAGTATCCCACTGTTATATTACTTTTTACAGTATTAAACTCTTTCTTTCCACTGTAAATTTATAGTAAAATACCTTCCCCTGGGTTGCCAGCCACATTCTGTATTTTTACACCTACTGTAAATAATAATTACAGTCTAGTGCTGTAATAACAAAATACAGTATCTTATACTAATATCTTATACAGTATCTAATACTTATTCTTACAGCATTAAACCGTGTTTCTACAGCATAATCATGTTTTTATTTTGCTGGAAATGCTGTTGATTACTGTTTTTCATTCTGTACCCTTAAAATTAAATGATCATAAAAATATGTAATAAAAATAATGCTGAATAATAAATAATAATCAATTATAAAAATTACTAACAATATGAAGTAGAATACAACATTGAGTTTTAACACATTTAATCATTTGTTTATTTATTTATTTTTACGAAAAACAAAAGCAAACAAAATGAAAATTTCCTTACAGCCTATACAGATATTGGTTGAAATGTCAGCTGTATTTTCTTCCCAAGTTTACAGTAATTACGGAATATTAACAAGGCAATGCAAACAATTGCCTTCTTTTAAAACATTAACAAATCTTCCCAAGCGTTTTGACTGATATAGTGCAGGTCTGGATCCTTTTCTCTCTGGCCCTCAGCCTGGACGAGTGTGAAATTTTCAGTTTTCTCAGTGTTTATTTTTACAGGAGAGGGTTTTTGTGATCTATTTCAGGCGAGGTCTATTTTAGCGTGAGGATGGTGAGAAGTTTTAGAGGTCAGCCAAAGCACAGCCCACCGAACGCACAATATAGTGCTGTTTAGCAGCTCGCAGCACACTGACAACTTTGTTTCATCATTTTCAATCGCTCTTGTGTTTGCTTGCAGACAAAGGCAAAGCAGTGGATTTAAAGGAGACCTATTATGCAAAAATCACATATATAAGGGGTTTAAACACAGTTGTGTGTCAGCAGTGTGTGAATATAACCAGCCTCTAATGGGGAACATTAATTAATTGCATTTTTTATAATCACACTTTGATTGACATTCTCCCTTTTTACATGCCATCAAAGGGGGAAAGCCCTGCCCACTAGTGATCATCTCTCCCTCATTAGCATAAACAGCCCTGAGTGAGAAGCAGCCGTCCATTAGCCTTTAGATCTTTTCATATTATATAGGTTTAAAATTTTTTTTTATTCCACTTCAGATGTTGCAAGCCTGATTCGAACATGCTTTTCTTGCATTAGCACCAACATTGTTGCTAAAGTGTTTTAATGGTTTTAATACTCTTAGCATGCAATAGCCAGGGTTTAGAGTGTTTATTCAGCCCATTTATCCAACTACACAACCTTCCAGATCTGATAGTGTGTGATCGGTGCGCAGCAGAAGTGGAACAGGGAGCACATTTGTGGGATTCCGCCTAAAGCAAGGCGAGGTTTTGGAAAACTGGAGCATATGTGTTTGCTCTGAGCGATCCTGAAGCGTGGCCTGCGGCTTCATGTCTGCAGCTCAAACTCAAGCGTGATGATATTCAACGTCATCACTTAAATTATAGAAACTTAAGCCTGCTGTCTCTGAGTGTCAGTGGGATCCATTAGTCTCTGCTCAATTTTTCAGCTCATTTATTGCGATTTATTATTTTTTTTTTTTCTAGACTTACTAAAAAACAGTTCAGCAAACAAACTACACAACCTGACAAAAGTCTTGTCGTTGATCCAGTGGGTAGATTTTTCCTATGAATCATCTGTTGAACTGCATCTCAATTGACACAAATACTGCAGAAGACCTACTGGAACCCAGCAAACAAAACTGCTGTGGCTGGTGTATTCTGGGAAATTTTCTTACCCCTTGGTTTCGAGTGTGGTCCTGAAAAATCTTCGTTCAAAGCCTCTTAGCCTTATGCTACTGATCATTAACTGGCGGCCCGCTGGCCAAATCCAGCCCGCTGAGCCGTTTAATCCGGCCCGTGACTGTATTCCAAAATTGTAAAAATTAAAAATCAAATAGTGGTCCACCCTATTGAGCAACTAAAAATAACAACAACTGAGTCTCTTGTCAGAATAATCACCATTTATGACTATATTTAGGCTACACTTCGAAATGAGGACAGACTCAGACAGACCATGCAGCGTTAAGCATTTATTGTTTTAAACAAGTTTCAGCGTAAGTGAAGACCGGGTGGGGTGTAGGCGGAGTGCGCACGACGTGTGATGAAGAGCAAAGAGGGATGCAGTGGAGAGAGGTGCGCGACATATTTGAGGAGCGGGAGGGAGACGCGTGATTTCCGGGAGATTATCATTCGTTTGGGGGCATCCGGGAGTCTCTATGCATTTATGGGAGACTCACAGAACTTCCGGGAGACTTGGGATGTCTGCCTCAGGACTCAAAAATGGAGGAAAAACAATCTGGCACAACTTAAAATAGCATGGTAAATAAATAACCTGGTACCAGAACAAAACAGGTCACAAATAATGTTCGCACATCAAATGAAACGTTAAGTGGGCTTGAATTCAATTCACAGTGCTGAAACGGGCTACTCGCAGTGCTTAATCTATGGCTAAAGTTACATTTCCCCTTGTTGACTTAGTCGTGCATTTATACTTCTGCGCTGTTTGTGTTGCTCTGCAATAACGCTTCCGAAACGCTAGCTGGCAGTAGGTGTTTATGCTCCTCTAAACATGGCAAAGGGAATAGGACAGCTGTATAACTAATAAATTACATGAAATTAACCCGAAAATAAATGAAAGACATTTAGCAAATAATAATTTTGAGACCAGGCATGATCAAACTGTCTATACTAGGTGTCGAATTGGACATTCTAGATTGACTCATTTGTATTTACTCAATAACGAAGACCCACCTAAATGTAATTACTGCCAGGCTCCTCGCACTATCAAACATGTTTTGTTGGAATGTGAAAGTTTTAATACAATTAGACACAATTTTTACAAAGAGAGTACTTTAATGGACATTTTTAAAACAGTACCACCAGAAAGGGTCTTAAATTATTGATCAAAAATTGAAATAAAAATCTTATTTAACTTTTTGAAAATATTTTTGTATGAATTTTATTTAGTTATATTTTATATATTTATCTAAGTAGTTTTTTTATTGTAATACGAATTTGTTTTTATCATGTAATATTTTTTATGTGCATTCATCTTGCCATGAAATAGCCATAAGTTGCTGATATGGCAATAAATAAATAAATAAATAAGTTTATGCTCCTCTGTGTCGAGTTTTTTTGCTGGTGTTTTGTTTTTTCTAAACACTTAGTTAATGTACAAGTGGCTCATTTTGTGGCTGGAGTCGGCGGACGCGCAACAACTTTAATCATGAGGTAAACACAAAACAACAGTCTCCATCCGGAGCTCCTTCATGGGACTCCACACTTGTAAACACTTGCTGCATCGGGCGCGCAGCTCTCACCTCCGCCCACACTTGTAATCGCTACCAAACCGGCCAATCACAGAGCTTGCGCTACGCGTTACATTTTTTGAGAGGTGTGCGTCACCGTCGCTATATGCGTCCATGCTTAGGCTGCGCCGTAGCATACGCATGCGCTTGAGGCAGAAGTATAAATCAGCCTTTAGCCTAATTGAGTTGAGGCAAAATATCTATCACTCCTAGTGGTTGACTGTGGTATAGGTGATGGGAGCCTGAATCAAATGCCTTCAGTTTTGTAATGAGATTTTTATTTGATTTTCTTCTTAAGGGGTCCGGCCCCCAAGGAGACTGTCTGGTAAAACTCTGGCCCTCTGACAAATATAGTTGATGATCCCTGCCCTACGCCTTCAAGCTTAAGAGAATTGGGACACCCCTACCCCTTCATGAGAACGCACAAAACGAGGGGTAGGGGTAAGGGCTAAGAGGTACAATTGGGATGAAAACAAATAAATTTAAAATGAATGTTATGGTCAGAGAAAAAATTACAGAGTTGTTATTTGTAGAGCCTAACTGTTGCATTTTATTGATTGTGCATTGAATAACAAAGATGATTTTTTGACACAGAGTAGATTATGTACTCACCTTAACTCATCTCCCATCTGTCGTCTCTGCTTTTTGTTGTTGTAACACCGTTCAAATGATTTTTTTATCCAGAAATCTGTAGACCGAGGTTCTTGCACCGCAGTCTGCATTCATTGATCAGTGAGTTGTGTCCATTAGAAACCCACCGACAGCAATGAATGTTTATTGCAGTCATTAGTGGGCTAATACACCCATGCTTCTCCTTCCACAAGTGTTTCGAGAGACGCGCTGTGTTTTGGCCACCCTCAGGGTACAGTCAACGGTCGATGGTTTGTTACAGAAGCGCAAAACTCACCGACAGCGTTGAATGTTCACCAAGGGACCAGATCATCTTGTAGGCCTTTAGTTTGGGCCTACTTTAGAAAGTACCAGATGTGCTTTTGCTTGAAGATGATCAAATATACAGCTAAAGTAAGAATTATTCACCCTCCTGTAAATTTCTTTTTTCTTTTACATATATTTCCTAAATGATGTTGAACAGTTTCAGGAATTTCTCACAGTATTTCCTATAATATTTTTTCTTCTGGAAAAAAAGTCTTATTTGTTTTATTTCAGCTAGAATAAAAGCAGTTTTTAATAGTTTTAAACCCATGTTAAGGTCAATATTATTAGCCCCCTTCAGCAATATTAGTGTTGGATTGTCTCCAGAACAAACCACTGTTCTATGCACTTTAAGCTGAATACTAGTGTCTTGAAGAATATCTAGTCTAATATTATGTGCTGTCATCATGACAAAGAGAAAAGTAAATTGGGGAAAAAATATACATTGGGGCTAATAACTGTAACTAGCTATAAAAAATAAAAATGCTAAAGACATTACTTGAAAGGTATCTATTTCTTGTTTTATTCCTAAAAGTTCAGGAAAAAGAATGATGATGACTCATCCTGCACTTCACAGATTTGTGTCCAATCAAATACTTCCTAGAATGAGGAAGCTCCACCCCCAGTTCTATCTGCAACAGTTTAAATATTTAAATATATTTATTTACATCTCACCCTAGAGATTTTTGCATTGGTAAGCAACACACGATAAAGAGCGATTTCTTGGGATGTTTAAAAAAAAAAGGTTAGATTAAGTAAAATACATCAGAATAAAGACAAAATATACAGCAAAATAAGGTTCAATAGACCTGAGTGATGGCAGCATTAAAGACCTTGTGATATAATTTCTTGAAGCTTGAATGGCATCTAATTCTAGTTTTATTTCTAAACATTTCAAGGAT
>CAIGQZ010000348.1:4070056-4080477 GCA_903798205.1 Danio tinwini | reverse complement strand
TAATATATATATTTTTTTTAATACACATTTGTAACCAAAAGTTGTATTCATCAAATTTTTTTCATGGGGTGTTTAAAAAAAAAAACATTATAAAAAAAATTTTTGGAACATACTGCGACATAAAACCCTATAAACATGAATGATGCCAACATTAAATAATAAATAAAGCAAACCATGGAAAAAAGCAATGAACTTGAGTGATGTCTGTCTGTTTGCAAAATATTCATATTTCCTGTAAAGACCTCAGAATTTTTTTGTGATTCTTTTATTTTATTTTTTTATCCTTATTATATATTTTTTGTTTATCTAAATGCTTTGTTTCTCCTAATGAAGCGTTTACACCAGACTCGGATAAAGCGTCAAGCGCGAGTGATTTACATGTTAAGTTAATGCTAAGACGCGAATAGACATCCTGCAGTGCATTCCGTGTTACACGGTGCACCTCTGAAAGGATCTGGTGGACACAGACATGGCGCCAAATGAATCTACGCTGTTTATCAGCCTTCCTAAAGCACATAAACACAGTTATTCTCTCAATAAAATCGATGTTAGCCATTTATCAATGAAACTAGAGTCACCAAGCAGACAGAAGCCCCGCGCTTAATGCGAATCTGGATCTAATGCGAAGCGAATTTGACGCGAATAAATCGAGTAAACTCAAAATTTATTCACGAGTGCTGCGTTTGGTCTGAACACATCGTAAAAGTTCAAGAAAATAGAATAACGATGACTCATCCTGCACTTTGCAGATTTTTGTCCAATCAAATAAGAGTTTGAGAAAACCACGCCCTCTCATAAATCAGTCGACTAGCAAGTGAATTACTTTTTTTTTTTTTTTCGCTTCCGAACAGAATTAACTAAAACTAAAACAGCACAATAAATCATTCTGTTTACATTGGAAATATGTTTTTGTAAAAGAAAATTCCACAAATTTAGCATAACATCATTAGTGACTAAAACTACACTAATGAAGCAACTTCATAGGGAAAGGCTGAAGATGAGCTCAAACGCAACTGTAAGGTATAAAAAGCCAATAAACCCAGAGTGATAGCTGTGTGCTGCTGTTTTTTCGAATGCGTGCATCGCTCTCATTCTTTTTTTTTTTTTTTTCCTCCGTCTGTCTCTCTCCAGGCCTGTTCTCTTTACCCTGATCTGAACCCCAGTCTGTGTTTCCTGTATGAAAGCTCTTTGAGGCAAGCATGCATTATTAATGCACGCTCCCTTTTGACTGCACTTCCAAACAACGCAACCAATCCCAATCCGCTGAATTTTAAACACACTATACGCTCTCCTTCTGTCTCGATCCTGTGGCCGAGTGTGCGCCAGGATTTTACAAACCTCTAATTACAATATCATGCTCTGTTACTGTACCACATGCTTTTGTATGGATGGGCATGAGGCATCATTTGCCTGCATAGCACTTTGCTAGCTGGCTTCTGTTACACTCACTCCCCTAAACCTCACTCCCATCCTTGACGAGCCTCTATGTGTAACCCACCGGTCCTACTGCACCCAATTTGGTCTAAGCTGGGATCGAACTGATGATTCTTTTGTATGGGAGTTGGCTGCTGTAACAAGGAGGCTAAACCGTAGCCCCTAGTATCTGTCGCTAGAGCACCTTGTGAGGTCAGAGGAGTGAGGTTTGCCTGCATAGCACTTCGCTAGCTGGCCTCTGTTACACTCATCCGTCTATACCTCACTCCCATCCCGGACGAGCCCCCATGTGCAACCCACCGGTCCTACTGCACCCAGTTTGGTTTAAGCTGGGATCGAACTGATGATTCTTTTGTATGGGAGTCGGTTGCTGTAACAAGGAGACTAAAGACCATGGCCCCTAGTGTCTGTCGCTAGAGCACCTTATGAGGTCAGGGGAGTGAGGTTTGCCTGCATAGCACTTCGCCTGCTGGCCTCTGTTACATATCAGGTTTGCTTAATCAACATGGTCTTGTGTTGAACCCAGCTTAAATTAAAGTCAACTTAAATTTGTAGAAATGATAAGGTTAGATTAATCGATTTGTGTTGGGAGAACATGAAGGAGCATTTTTTTGTACTGTGAAACATTTACGAGTTTCAGGCTGAACAGTTACCAGTAAATAAAAGATTATGGCTGCTCTTAAAGGGGTAGTTCACCCAAAAATGCGAAATTTTTGGGTGAACTCTCCCTATAAAGGTTGCATGAAGGAATATCAAAAAAATGCTTTGAGTCTCAAAACACACTTGCAACCAATGAGCAGAGAGGTGACAAAACCCACAACAAAATATGTTTATGATTGACTTTCTCTAATCATGCAGCTGTAGTTTTGCTCATGAAGAGAGTTCAGAAACTGACTTCATGCAGATCTCAAAACAAGAGATGTGTTGTTGGGTTATTGCACCTGCTTTCAGCTACCGGGAATGGTTTAACGGCTGGTGGCATGTGTGTGTGTGTGTGTGTGTGTGTGTGTGTTTGTGGTCCTGGAAGTATAGCAATAAGAGAAATTCATTCATTCATGCTCCTTCGGCTTAGTCCCTTCTTTATCAGAGGTCGCCAGAGCGGAATGAACCGCCAACTATTCCAGCATATGTTTTACACAGCGGATGCCCTTCCAGCCGCAACCCAGTACTTGGAAAAACCCATACACACTCATTCACACACTTACTCATACACTAAAGCCAATTTAGTTCATCAATTTCCCTATAGCACATGTGTTTGAACTTGTAAGGACACCCGGAGGAAACCCACGCCAACACTGGGAGAACATGCAAACTCCACACTGAAACGCCAACTAACCCAGTCGGAACTCAAACCAGCGACCTTCTTTCTGTGAGGCCACAGTGCTAACCACTTAGCCACCGTGCCGTTGCTATGAGTCAATTTTGACACATTTGTTTTTGGTCCCCATGAGGAAAAGCGCTCCTAAATCCGACAGAACGAAGTATTTTGAGGATGTAAAGTGCAGAGGGTTTGCTGTGAGGGTTGTGTTTTGGGGCAGGGGGAGGGAATACGCAGTGTGTACAGTGGAAACATCATTACAGCAATGGGGAGAGTGTATGAAACATGAAAACCCAACGTGTGTTTGCATGTAAGTGCTTGCAGGAGTGTGTGTGTGCGCACGAGCGTGTGACTGTGACATGTGAGTGTTCATGTTTGAGCGCATGCATGCATGAGTGTGTGTGTTTGACAGTTTTCGAGAGTGTGTGTGTGTATGTGTGTTTGAGTGCTTTCTTGAGTGTCTGCAGGTGTGTGAGTGTGCATCTGTGTGCACATTTGAATGCTTTCATGTGTGTGTGTGTGTGTGTGTGTGTGTGTGCGCCTGTGCATGTATGTATGTGTGTGTGTGTTTGAGTGTTTTCATGAGAGTGTGCATGTGTGTGTGTTTGAGTACTTTCTTGATTGTGTGTGTGTGTGTGCATGTTTGAGTACTTTCGTGAGTGTATGCGCTCATAGTGCATGCGTGAGTGTGTGTGATCAAGTGCTTTTGTGAGTGTGTGTATGTGTATGCATCCGTGAGTGTGCATCGTTGCTTGCGTTTGAGTGCTTTCGTGAGTGTGTTTGCATGCCTGTGTGTGCTTCAGTGTGCGAGTGTGTGTGCATGCGTAAGTGTGTGTGCATCTTTGAATGCTTATACAGTACAAGTGTGTACGTGTGGAAGTGCGAGTGTGTGTGTGTGTTTGAGTGCTTTTGCAAGTATGCATGCGTGAATGTGTGTTTGACTATTTTTGGAAGTTTGTGAGCATGCTCGTGTGTGTGAGTTTGCATGAGGTGTGTGTGAGTAAAGGCTTGCATGCATGTTTGTACTAGTGTGCGCATGCGACTCTGCACGTGTGTGTTTAGAGTGCTTGTGCGAGTGTATGCATGTTCATGTGTATGCGCATGTTAAGTGCTCAGTGAATTTCCAAACCTCTGTGAGCCTCAGAGCAGCTTCTGTTATCACACTTCACACGCACACACACAGCGGCGGACAGTAGCTGGGACACACACATGATCAGAACACACTGATGTCCTCATTGATCTCTCTACAGTGTGAGGACTGTCCTTCTGCTGCGATCGCTCGGTTAAGATGCAGATTCAAGCCCATCAAACATCTGGATTGTAAAGCAGAGAGTGGGAAGTTCCCCTTCTAAAGAGTCCAGCGAGTCTTCCTGCATCCCGCTGCTCACTGTGTGCATGTGTGTGTGTGTGTGACGAGGGGGAATAGACCTCAGGCACCCTCTGCTACTTTTACAAGAGTGTAGGAGTGCTGAAAATGACCAATTTCACACCACCGCCGCATTCATTTCAGCAGATATACCCTCAGACTGCAGCCATTCCTGCTAAAACTGCTGCTTTTTGAGGCTTTGAACTAGTAATGTGCTGATGTACAAATCTATGATAATGCTAATTAAAGAAAAAAAAAAATATATATATATATATATATATATATACAGTTGAAGTCAGAATTATTAGCCCCTCTGTTTATTTTTTTGTTTAACAAAGAGTTTTTTTTCTAACCCTTTCTAATCATAATAGTTTTAATAACTCATGTACAATAACTGATTTATTTTATCTTTGCCATGATGACAGTAAATAATATTTGACTAGATATTCTTCAAGACACTTCTATACAGCTTAAAGTGACATTTAAAGGCTTAATTAGGTTAACTGGGCAGGTTAGGGTGATTAGGCAAGTTATTGTATATCAGTGGTTTGTTCTGTAGACTACCGAAAAATATATAGCTTAAAGGGGCTAATAAATCTGACCTTAAAATAGTTGTTAAAAAATTTAAAACTGCTTTTATTCTAGTCGCAATAAAACAAATAAGACTTTCTCCTGAAGAAAAAATATTATAGGAAATACTGTGATAATTGTCTTGCTCTGTTAAACATAATTTGGGAAATATTTAAAAAAGAGAAAAAATTTTTGCAATAATTCTGACTTCAACTATGTATGTGTATATATATATAGAGATATAAATATAGATAGATAGATATATCATGCGTCTTTTTTGAAGCAAGTTTTAAGTGATATTAAAATTTATTATATTTGCACCATTGTTTATCTTTTTTTTTTATAAATAAATAAATTAAATTAGAATATTTCCAAAACTAATTATATTTTTAGTGGATAAACTTGCGCAGATTAATTGTTCACCTGAACTATAACAATATGCACTAGCTAAATAAACATTGTCATTTTTGATTTCACGCACACTTTAAAGTGTGAATCGGAAGTTGCCGAGGCTTTTAATTCGGTATGTTGATGTACGTCCTACTGAAATTGAATATTAAGCAGGGGCGGAGCTTTCTTTTTGTGCATCATTCTTTTATAGCAAACTAACAAGAGGGGCATGGTTAAGAATATTAATACACAGTTACTATGGAAGCCCTGAAGTTGCCGCCAACATAAGAACCAACATTAAATCTCTGAAGCAAATGCTCAAATTTTAATTGAAGATTATTAAAACAAAATTTCCAGTAGTTTAACTTGCGCAGATAAATTGTTCACCTTAAGAATAACAATGTGCGCTAGCTAAATAAACATTATAATTTTTGATTTTACGTGGACTTTAAAGTCTTTGTCAATTGCAAGTTGCTGAGACTTTTTTTGGTATGTTGTTGTTTTTCCAACTTAATTGGAATGCAAATTGGAGGGCGTGGTTATGAATATGAATTTGCAGTTGCAATACAAGCCCTTACTGTATGTTTATTTCAACATAAGAACCACCATTAAAACATGATTTAAAGTTTACAAAAACAAATTTTTCAGTGGATAAACTAGTGCAAATTGATTGTTCACCTAAAGAATAACAATGTGCGCTAGCAGAATAAACATTGTAACTTTTAATTTCACACGTACTTTAAAGTTACCGTGAATCGGAAGTTGCTGAGACTTTTATTTCAGTATGTTGATGTACTTTCAACTGAAACGGAATGTTAAGTAGGGGCGGAGCTTTCTTTTGTGCATCATTCCCTCATAACAAACTAAAAAGAGGGGCGTGGTTAAGAATTTTAATACGCAGTTGCTAGAGAAGTCCTTAAGTTGACGTCAACAAAAAAAACGCCATTAAATGTGGAAGCAAATGCTCAAATTTTGACTGAAGATTATCAAAAATAATTTTCAGTAGTTTAACTTGCGCAGATTAATTTGTTTACCTAAATGACCACAATGTGCACTAGCTAAATAAACATTGTGTTTTTTGATTTCACAAGCACTTTAAAGTCAGCTGAGACTTTTATTTTAGTATGTTGATGTACTTCCAACTGAAATGGAATATAAGGGGTGAGACTATGCAAGATGGGCGGGGCTACGAATATGAATAAGCAGTTGCTAATGAAGCTCTTAAGTTGACGTTAACTTAAGAACCGACATTAAAACGTGATTTAAAGATTACCAAAACAAATTTTCAGTGGATCAACTTTTGCTTATTTATAGTTCACTTAAACAATAACAATGTGCGCTAGCTAAATAAATGTTTAATTTCACGCGCACTTTAAAGTTACTGTGAATCGGAAGTTGCTTAGACTTTAATTTCAGTATGTTGATGTATTTTCAACTGAAACGGAATGTTAAGTAGGGGGCGGAGTTTTCTTTTGTGTATCATTCCCTCATAACGAACTAAAAAGAGGGGCGTGGTTATGAATATTAATTTGCAGTTGCTATAGAGAATCTTAAGTTGATGTTGCTCAAATATAAATTTTCACTTGCACAGATTAATTGTTGACCTAAACCGTAACAATTTGCGCTTGCAAAATAATTGTAATTTTTGATTTCACACGGACGTTAATGTCAAAGTGAAACGGAAGTTGCTGAGGTTGTTATTTTACTATGTTGATGTACTTCCAACTGAAACTGAATAATAAGTAGGGGGTTGGGTCAATCAAAATGGGCGTGGCTACAAATTTGAATAAGCAGTTGCTATGAAAGCCCTTAAGTTGACATTAACATAAGTACCGACATTTATACGCGATTTAAGATAACCAAAGCTAATTTTCAGTGGATTAACGTTTGCAGATTAATTGATCACCTAAAGAATAACAATGTGAGCTAGCAACATAAACATTGTAATTTTTGATTTCATGTGCTAAAAGTTGCTGAGACTTTTATTTCCATATGTTAATGTCAGTGCTTAATTTGTGAGTTGCGGGGTTCCGGAAAAGATCGGGGTGACGAATCCGGCATGTTACCCGAGGATGGGTAGGTGTCACTTACAAAAGTGAAAAGCGTGGCGGGGGTGTCGCGGACGAACGTGAAGAGTGTTGGGAAGTCGCAGAAGAAAGTGAAGTGAACAGCCGACGGTGTAGGAAGGCGCTTGAGGAGGGGGATCGGTAAAATGAGGTGCCGGATCAGATTTCAACGGTGCCGGATCCAGATTAAGCCCTCGTTAATGTACTTCCAACTGAAACTGATTATTGATGAGCGGGCAGGGCTTTCTTTTTGAGCATCATTACCTAATAGCAAACTAATAACAGGGGCGTGGCTTCGAATATTTATACACAGTTGCTAACAAGAGGGGTGTGGCTACAAATACTAATACGCAGTTGCAATAGAATAAGTTGACGTCAATAGAACTGCTACACGCATCAAATCCTCAATTACCAAAAGGACTTTTTTCGCTCAGATTAATAGTTTACCTAAACAATAACAATGTGCACTAGCCAAATATACACTGTAATTTTTGATTTCACGCACACTTTAAAGCAGCATTTAAACGCAACACGACTAGCCCTGCTGTACAGATTGTTCAGCATTTGATCTCTCGCTCCTTCTCTCATCAGCATCCATCTATTCATCTGTCATCCGTCTTTCTCTTTTTCTTTACGAGTTCAAAGACAGTCGTTCTCTGCTCTGGTCTAAAGCCCCATCCATCCGTCCGCCCACCTCCCAGTATATATTTATATATATATATATCTCTCTCTCCGCTCTCTTTCATAGCCCGCCGGTCGAGCCCTCATTAGAATGGTGAAGACTTGAGCTGCTGAATATGTATGGAGAGATGAGGAGAGGAGGGATTGTGGATTAAGGGAATGAAAGAGGAGGCTGGCGGGCTCTCTGATGTTGGCCGTGACATTTCCATGATGGCGTCTGTCGGCTGCCGTCACGTTACAGCTCATTGTTCGGGGTCAAAGACGAGCGACTTTCAGTCCTCCGTCAGGGGCTCTTCATCACTCAAAACTCTTCTGCGGGAGAGAGAGAAAAGAGATTTAGATGTTGACCTGTTTATCACAAGTGTCAAATAAATAACATTGAAGAAGAAATGAAGGAAGCACCAAACAAGAGATGTATTGATGTACTTCTGAGTTTAAATATTACCCTAAGTAATAATGCTTTTGTGGTTTAATTGTCTTTGTTTTTAGTCCAAATATCTTAATATTCTTAAATCAAGAAGCATTTTCTACACAAGTAACATATACTGTCTTGTTTTCGGAAATAATATGCTCAAATTGAGTGAGTTTTTCCCTTAAAATGAGCTGAAAAATATGCCACAGGGATAAGAAATATAATCTAATGTCAAAAGGAAAAACTAGAATATTTCTCTTCCCTTATTGGCAGGTTATTAAGGAAAAACTCACTTAACTTGGGCATATTATTTGTTAAAACAAGACTATATTTCTTACTTGTCCAGCAAATGCTTCTTAATTTAAGGACTTTGGACTAGAAGCGAGACAAAAAAATAGGTAAAATTCAGCGTAGAATCAGGCCGACTCCACACAAAACACACAACACAAAACAGATATGATATTAATTTAACCAAAGTACACTTGTTTTTCAATATTATTGCTGCTTATGATGATTTAGTTGAACATTCTGCAGGAGATGGAGAGACTCAGACGTTGACCTATTTATCGCAAGTGTCAAAATGGGCATCTCTGAAATGAACACACCAAACAGGAGACTGTATTGATGTTTTGCTGAATCTCCACCTAAATATTAACCTCAGTAATTAATTCATTCATTCATTAATTTTCCTTCAACAAGGCCTGCATAGGCCCTAAATCTAAGCCCTAGACCGGCCCTGGGCCGAGACGCACAGGGTGTAGCCTGTCGATTGTCCAACAGCTCATGAATTTTTTGGCCCGAGTCCAACCCGAAGCCTGTTTTTTTTCCCCCTCGCTAAACAGTGGGTGTATGGGTGTTTTCCAGTACTGGGTTGTGGCTAGAAGGGCATCCGCTGTGTAAAACATAGGCCAGAATAGTTGGTGGTTCATTCCACTTTTAAATAAAAGGACCAAGTCGAAGGAGAATGAATGAATTGAAAACACACACCTTTTATAAGTTTCTTTCTTTTGATGAACTCAAAAGAAGATACTTTAAAACATGTTGCGAACCGGTAACAATTACCTTCCATAGTATTTGGATTTTGCACTATGGATATCAATAGTTACTGGTTTTCAGCATCTTCATTTGTCTTCAGTAGAAAAAAGGAACCTATGAAGATTTAGAATCAATTGAGTGTGAGTAAATGGTGAGTACATTTTTATTTTGGGGTGAACTGTCTCTTTAAGTTAAACTTTCTTTCATTCATTCATTTTCCTTCGCCTTAGTCCCTTTATTCATTAGGGGTCGACACAGCGGAATGAACGACCAACTATTCTAGCATATGCTTTACACAGTGGATGCCCTTCCAGCTGCAACCCAGTACTGGGAAACACCCATACACACTCATTCACTCACACACACACACATACACTATGGCCAATTTAGCTAATCAACTCCCCTAGCGCATGTGTTTGGACTGTGAGGGAAACCGGAGCACCCGGAGGAAACCCATGCCAACACGGGGAGAACATGCAAACTCCACACAGAAATGCCAACTGACCCAGCTGAGACTCGAACCAGTGACCTTCTTGCTGTGAGGTCACAGTGGTAGCCCCTTTATGAACTGTTATTAAAGTTTAAACAACATTTGCACACATTATTTCACCGCTTGTTGAAACTACATATTTAAAATGAGCTGAATCAACACAATTCTTAAGGGTATTTTTGGGACTGCTCAACTGTTTTATGTTCAATCAACTTAAATTGGTAAAAACACTGACAAGTTAACTTTCAGAATTGTGAGGAACCCAGCACTTTTTTTACAGCGAATGTACACTTAAAAATAAAAAAAAACTTTCCTGCTTAATATTATTTAGTTGAATCAACTTAATTTTCTAGTCGTCTCAACTTTTTAAAGAGATAGTTCACCCTGAAATACAAATAGTCACCACTTACACACCTTTTATACGCTGTTGAACACAAAAGAAGATACTTTAAAAAATGTTGTAAATTGACTTCCGTAGCATCTGTTTTTCCTACTATGGATGTCAATGGTTATCGGTTTCAACATCTTGAGTACGTTTTTTTTTTTGGGTGAAATGTCACTTTAAATTAAACTATGTATAACCAAAAACATCAACAGAACAAACAAAATTCACACAAAATAAGATATTTTGAAAAATGTTGTAAACCGGTAACTATTCA
>CAIGQZ010000348.1:4039565-4055056 GCA_903798205.1 Danio tinwini | reverse complement strand
TATATATATATATATATATATTATTTATTATGTTATTATGTTCAGAAATGTGTTGAAGGAATTTTCTCTCCGTTAAACAGAAATTGGGGAAAAAAATATTTTTGACCATATATATTATTTTTATTTAATTTAAATCCAGAGTGAGAGCTCAAATAAACTTGAGCGTTTTAGCAATTTCCAGTCAGGATGGCCAAATTTTAGACCAAATGAAATAAAAATGACTGATATTCTATTACTGTTTAACCCTTTTTTGCATATAATCATTCATGAAAAATAGTGATTAAGGCAAAGGCAACTGTGGTATATTCACAACAATGATGTCAAAACCGTCAACATTGACACAGCAGATTCATAAATCTGACCATCTAGTTATCACCATAGTAAAATTCATTTCCAGCTTTCATTTATGGCCCATGAGCAGGCCCACATGGAATCTGTGCGTGCAGAACTCTGCAGATTTTTAGCCCATCATTAATTCTGTTTATTTACTTGAGTAAATGTGTGAAAATCTATATTTATTCAGTTTTTAAATTAATTACACTAATATTATTGACTAATATGAAAATGTTCACCTGATTTATGTACAATGCAGTTTGTACAGTAATACTTTCTGTCTTTTAGTAGATATTTTATATGAGAGACTTGCTTTGTTTACCAAATAAAGTGGATCTAATTGGATTTGCTTTTTAAACATTAAATAAAAGTTAAAAAGACATTCATTTTATTGCACATATTAAGGTTTTAGTTATGATACACCCAAAATAATTCCACAGAAATCCGCTGATTTTTAACAAAATTATCCACAGAAATGGCAAAAAACGTCCGCAGATTCCGTCTGGCCCCGCCCATGAGTAATCAATTCAGTTCAAGTTTATTTGTACAGGGCTTTCACAATAATTATAGTTTCAAAGTGGCTTTACAAAAGGCGCACAGTATTGCATTACAGTCAAATTCAGAAAAGTTACTATAACTTTATTAGTTACTTGTTATTTTAACTAAATAACTAGTAACTAATAGCTTTTAACAGTTAAAGTTATTATATATAAACCTAGTTAACCTGCAGTTATATAGATGATGTCTATGTGAGTAGATGCATCTATACTGTAAAACACTGAGCGTCCTCCTCACCAATGTCTCCTTGGTTTTCCACTATTGCTTTCTGCCGCTGTTCAGATGTTTGAGATAAAGCTGCAGTCGTATCTCTGAGGTGATACAGAGCGCCGTCATGCTTTTATTCTCCGCCATTCATGATGACGACAGAGCAACATCAGGACCGGAACACAATGCTTTCAATCTTATCTGATAATGTCTCGCCCGCCGCCATGTTACTGCTTTTCCTTCACCTCTTCATCTCTCAAGTTGGTTCTGTTCTTACTCTAGAAGTGGGAGTCTTTACACCGTGTCCTAACAACACGCGGCAAGTCATGATTCCATTCCAAAACTATTCTTGACCAACGTTTTCTCCGATTTCGACAGCTGTGCAAATACTGTTAAGGTCAGAATTGTTAGCCCTCCTGAATTATTCGCCCCCCTGTATATTTTCCCCCAATTTCTGTTTAACGAAAATATTTTTTCAACACATTTCTAAACATAATAGACATAATTGTGTTGTGAAGAAAAAACCTAATTATGTATGGAAAGCATCGTCAATGCCCTGAGTTATCAAATTGAACCGATGGCATAATACTGACCTGAACCGAACAGTGAGACCAGTGTATTCACACCCCTAGAGGGCTAGCTTTAAAACATAGTAGTTCACAATAGTGATGGGAAGTTCGGATCACTTTACCGACTCTGAGGCCTAATCCCAAATCTAGCCCTTAGCCCTTCCCCTTAAGCCTAGTTCACATTACAGGATTTGAAGCCGGATTTGAGCCCGATTAGGAAGTTAACGAGCTCTCCGACAGATCAGGCTGTGATCGAGGGGAAAACTGAGGGTGCTCGGCGCTTGGCAGTCTTTATGTGTGAACTGCTGAACAACGCGTCAAAGAGGCTTGCTAAAGCGTCGCCGACACTTCACAGACGGAAATCCAATATCTAGCATGCTGAATATTCCAGAGCAGTCGGCCGACTCGACCCTACATGCAGTCAAATGTAATGATGAGCTGCAGCCAATGAGAGAGCATATCAGCATGAGCTGAATGGCCGTGTGTTCAGGAGCTGAACAGAAACGTCTGTGATTGGCCAGAATGGGCATCAATGCACTCGCTTCATTCTGTGTTAACACGGACACGAGAGTAGACTATATTAACAGTGGAACTGTAAGTGGAGTTCTGTAACTATTAGAATTGTAACATATTTACATTCAAAGCTTCTATTGAGATCTTAAAATTAAGCTTTGAATGTCTGTCATCATATTTTATGACAGCATTACCCTAAAAATATTCTCTTTTTTGGTAATACAGCCTATAACTATGTAGTTCAGATACTAGAACATGCAAAGGTCTAAATCTCGCTTTAATTTTCACTTTCAGACAGAAGCTATTTCGTGATACAGAATATGCTATTGTGAAATATATATCTGAAATAATTTTATGTTTTTGCTATCAGAAAATTTTGTTTATTTTAGCAGTTGCTAGGCAAAAAATGCATGCATATTTAAAATCACAGCCAATAGAAGCAGACGTGCATGCAGTCGTTTTGACCAATATGGTAATTAAAGGTAGACATGCTCAGTTCTTTACTGTTTTGTAATTTTAAAAAAATAACAACGTTAGAAAGACATACACAGATATTTAGGAAACGTCAGGGTGTTATAGATATGTTTTATTTTAAAGAAAATAAAAATTCTAAACTCTCTGTGTATCTTTCTACTTGAACATTGCAGATGAGTGATTGATCCGCTGATGCATCAGCTGACTGATGATGTTTTGAAATGCTCCACTGAAAGCTTGAAACACTGTCAGTGATGTCATCAGCACACAAGCAGCCAATAGCGTTCAGCTCTTTCTGACGACTCCTCCCTCAAAATGTCATTGGCTGTGGTTTGGTAGCTTGACTGAACTGTTGGCGAACGAGTTGTTGTCAGATCATGTAGTGTGTGACCCCCCTCTTGTGGATCTATTACACAGTGATTAAAAGACACAAAATCAAGTCATGTAGTGTGAACGGCACAGCGATCTGCGGATGTTTAAAATCCTGTAGTGTGAACTAGGCTTTACCCCTCGCTTTACGCGTTGCCGTGAAGGGGTAGTGGTGTCCCAATTCTCTTTAGCTTGTAGGGCTTAGGGGAAGGGGTTAATAGCCCTTCGAATGGAGATTTTTCAGGACCACACTCAAAACCAAGGGGTATGAAAATTTCCCATAATACACCAGCTACAACAGCAGGATAGCTTCACCCGGAAGTAAGGAGAGCCACAAATCAGTATTTTTTTGTCATTATTATGAATTTTTACAACAAACAAACACATTTTAATACATTCATAACCGTGTTCATGTTTTACCGTCATGCTTTAAAAAAACAGCTAAAATAAAAACCGTTAAATGATTATAATCCCTAATCATAACTCCTGTACAGCAGTCCTGCAACATTCTGACACTCGATGACACTCGAACACCCTGTCAGAGAAGTCTAGTGTCTGAGAATGAGCTTTTTACAGTGTCTACTATAATGTTAATCTTGCTTTCGTGTGTTTACAGATGAATATGGCCACTGTGTAAATGCGCAGTATAGTTACGACTTTATTGCCACATTAGATCGAGAGTTTATTAAGCTTTTCCTTTTTATGCTGGTTCTCCTCACTTTCCGTTAGAGACAAAAATCGACTTCAAAACTTAGTTAAGACTTGCTCCAAGATTATTGGTTTACCTCTGCGGAGTTTAGCAGAGTTACACAGACACCAAATGTTAAGGAAAACTCAAAGGGTGATAGGAGATGACTCTTTTTGTTCTGTCGCTCTCTGGAAGAAGGTTTAGAAGCATCAAATGTTCTTCTAACAGATATAGGCCCAATCCCAATTCTACCCCTTGGCCCTTCCCCTTACCCCCACATTTTGCGCGTTCCCGTCAAGGGCTAGTGGTGTCTCAATTCTCTTTAGCTTGAAGGCGTAGGGCTAAGGCCAAGGGGTATACACCCCTTCGAACAAAGTATTTTCAGGAGCACACTTGAAACGAAGGGGTAAGAAGTTTCCCAGAATACACCTGCCACAACGGCAGGATAGCTGAACCCGGAAGTAAGGAGATCCACAAATTAGTATTTTTAGTCATTATTACGAATCTTTACGACAAACAAACACATGTTTTAATATATTCATAACCGCGTTCGTGTTTTACCGTCATGCTTTAAAAAAAAAATGCAAAAAAAACCACTAAATTTTGCGATTTATAATCCATAATCATAACTCCTGTACAGTTTTTCCTTAACATTCTGACACTCTATGACACTCGAATACCCTGTCAGAAAAGTCTAGTGGCTGAGAATGAGCGTTTTACAGTGTCTGCTATAATGTTAGTGCTGTTTTCGACTGTTTACATAGATGAATACGGCCACTGTGTAAATACAAAATACAAAAATAGAATTGGGATTGGGCCATAACTTTACCTTTGTTCCTGAGGCAATAATACTTTACAAGTTTTAAATCAAATTTTTAATATATGGGTCTTTCCTATGTTTTTAGCACTATTTATGACGTTATTATGAAGCATGCTAGATTTGTGATTTGTGTTTTTTAATACTGTTTGTAAGTAATCTGTCTATTTATGTGTTTGTTGTATCATGAAATGCTTCTACCCTAATCTAATTGCCCCTGGTGGGATTAATAAAGTTGTTAAACATAAACAGATCGTTATGATAACATAATATATGCCTTCAGTGATTTCCTGAAGATAAATACCAGAAGATGGTGACATATCTGGATGACATATGATGACGTGTGCAGGTGCTCTGGTGTTGTCCCATTTCTTAGGGGTAAATTTTGAAGCACACTTTAAAAGGGGAAGGGGTACAAAAATAAAATTAGACTTGAGTCTTTGAGTCTCATTCAGAGATATAAACAAAACATTTTTCCGAGTCAGTATTAATGTAAACCATCACTTATATAGAGGTGTCGCAAAATGCATTGAGCATAATATGGAGCTTTTTATTGGGTCAATATACGATATGCACAGATGAAGTCTGAATTATTAGCTTCCTGTAGATTTTTCCCCCAAATTTTTCTAATCATAAAAATTTTAATAACTCATTTTTAATAACTGCTTTCTTTTCTCTTTGTCATGATGACAGCACATAATATTAATCTAGATATTCTTCAAGACACTAGTATTCAGCTTAAAGTGACATTTAAAGTCTTAACTATGGTAATTAGGGTAAAGTTAGGGTAATTAGGCAAGTCATTGTATAACAGTGGTTTGTTCTGGAGACAATCCAAAACTAATCGAAAAAATTGATGTTAAAATGGCTTTAAAAAAATGTAAAACTGCTTTTATTCTAGCCAAAAAAAACTAATAAAACGTTCTCCAGAAGAAAAAATATTATAAGAAATACTGTGAGAAATTCCTGAATCTGTTCAACATCATTTAGGAAATATGTTTGAAAAGAACTCACAGGAAGGCAAATAATTCTGACTTTAACTGTGTGGTCATACTGCGCAGCTCTACAATTACAATATTCAATGAATCAATTGTCTCTTCATCGTGTTTTCATAAAGCAGGCCTCGTTCTGGTCGTGGTTTTCGTGTCCATATGCATGAGTGTGTGGCACGGCGGGCAGTCAGATGGAATGGATGTGAGTTGTGCCCAAGATGGCACCCGATGCCCGCAGCGTAAACAGAGCATGAGTGTGTATGCGCAGGGCCGAGGGGCGGCGCAGGCCAAGCGTAAAATCATCTCGTTAGGATCCTCTGATTGTCACATCCGTCTGAAGCTGATGCGCGGAGATTGCCGGGCTCCGATCTCTGAGCGTTGGCCTTATCCTGCTTCAGCTTCACTTAGCAGAGCATTAGATCTGCGCTCAGATCAGCTTTCCTAGCAGACATTGTTAATTAAATGTAAACCTCTCACCGGAGTCGCGCGTGTGTTTGTGTAAAATGCGTGGGTGATGAGATTTTGGTAACGTGCTAAAATTTGTTCATTGTTCGCTTTCGTTTGTGCTAGTTCAGCCAAAAAATCAATCCTGAAATTCATTACTCTTGTGTGGTTTCAATCCTCTGAGACAAATTAAGATATTTTAGATTAAATCTGCAGACAGCAAGAGTCTAAAGGTGCTTCATGTGGACGGCTTTTCCACTATTACCAGTTCGCCTCGCCATGCATGTCAGCAGACTTGTGACGCAGAGCGGAGTGAAGTGTTGACCACGACGATGTAGTTCCAGTCGGTTCTAGAAAGCAGGTAAAACAAAAACAAAAGCTAAAAAATAAAATAAAATGAACAAGTAAAGCCATTTAACCGTGATTTAATCTTTGCTCAGCACTTAATGACTTTTTATTTATTTGTTTGTTTACTTATTTGCTTATTTTATTTATTTATCTATTTGTTTATTTACTTATTTACTTGTTTGCTTATTTATTTACTTAAAAATAAATAAGTAAATAATAAAAAGCAAACAAGTAAATAAGTAAATAAACAAATATTTATTTACTTTTACTTATTATTTTATTATTTGTTTACTTATCTATTTGTTTGCTTATTTTATTCATTTACTTTTTAATTTGTTTATTTACTTATTATTAATGTCTGTTTGTTTGTTTACTTGTTTGCTTATTTTTATTTGATTGCTTATTTACTTGTTATCTTTTAATTTTTTTATTTATTTGCTTATTTATTTGTTCACTTATTTACTTGTTTGCTTTTATTTTCTTATTTACATATTTATTTATTATTTATGTCTGTTTGTTTGTTTACTTGTTTGCTTATTCGTTTATTTACTTATTTATTTGTTTGTTTACTTATTTGTTATCTTTTTATTCTTTGTTTATTTGCTTATTTGTTTATTTACTTGTTTGCTTATTTTATTTATTTACTTGTTTATTTACTTATTTATTCATCTGTTTGATTTTTTACTTGTTTGCTTATTTTTTATTTATTTGCTTATATTTTGTTTACCATTTACTTGTTATCTTATTTTACTTATTTACTTATTTTACTTATTTATTTGTTTATTTACTTATTTATTTTATTTGATTGTTTGTTTGCTATTTACTTGTTATCTTTTATTATTTACTTAATTATTTTACATATATATATTTTTTTACTTATTTTATTCGTTTGTTTACTTGTTTGCTTTATGCACTTATTTGTTTGTTTGTTTACGTATTTACTAGAGCTGCACGATTAATCGTAAAAAGATCGCGATCTCGATTCGACCCCCTAGACGATCCTAATCCAGCATTTATATGATTCTGCCAATCATATTTTCAAGTTCAGGAGAGAAGCCGGCCGCACATGTCTTCACATTGTTTTACATGCATTGCTCAGCAACGTGTACACCTCTAAATGGTGTTGAAAGAGTCACATACTGAATTTATGAGGTATAATTCACCCAAAAAATGTAATTTCTGTTTGCATGTAATGATGTATTTGCGGCAGCGAAAACACACATGACGTGAGCTGACCGTGAGCTTTTACCACAGAGAGGGCGGTTGCTCGCCTGTGAATGATGCCTACCTTAGTGAACAGAACTTGCATACAGTAGGCTGTGAATAACATGTAATAAAGTTGTAAATAACATTCAGTTTGTAGCACAGAGCGATCGTTTGGGAGCTGCACGGGAAGTATGAACCGCACAGTCAAAATGAAACCGAAAGTGTGCACTTCATTCAAATAATCATACTGCATTTTAGAGTTATGATTACGACAAGCATATAATGTGTTTTTCTTTCATATCGAACACAGACTGTTTTGCATGAGAATAAATGTTTAACACTGTCAGAATAGCTACACTAGCCTATATAATGTTGAATATATAATGCGAGAGGGAATCTGATAATGACAAGTGTCTGATTTTACCAGTGGAAAAAATGCTCCAATAATGTTTTCAAGGACAAATTGCAAGCACATGTCTCAAACACAATAATTCAACATGAGAATTATGAATAGTTGTTTTCTGAAATAACAATAATATTAGACTACTCATATTAACCTTTATTTTACATAACAGAAAATCGTGATCTTTATTTTAAGCAAAAAAATCTCGATTCTCATTTTTGCCAGAATCGTGCAGCTCTATTATTTACTTGTTAGCTCGTTTTATTTATTTACTTAATAATTTGTTTATTTATTTATTTGTTTACGTGTTTGTTTGAGGTTTGAAAGCATCACTTCCTTTATTATAATCAGTTAGGATAGGAACGACCAGAAAAATCTTCACACAAGACGTAACGTTACACTTTGAATCAGCTTAAGATAAATACAAGTATAATTTAACTAAATTAGTGAAATAAATGACCAGCAAATAGTCCCTGTGATGAGTATAACCTCATTCACCATAGGGAGGCGGAGTCACAATCCAAAATAAACAAAATAATCCAACCTCAGTGTGCAATAGCTCCACGCCTTCATCTGTAACCCCTGTGAGCATTGAGTGCATGAAGTGTCAAACATTACACATTTATTTATTTTTTTTACGGTTGATTAAGTGCATTTATTCTATTAAAAGTGTATTTAAAGTGCACTTATTCTTTTTATGAAGAATAATTCAGTGTGAATGCACTACTTACACTATTAATACTAGAATATGACAGAATATATTGCATAAGATTGTGTTTTGGGATGCACCTTCAGTTCAGCTTTGATGGAAACAAAGACATGTCTGCCATGTTGGGCTTAGATCTCTCTCTCATTCTCTCTCTCTTTCTCTCTCTCCACATCACACTAAAAAACAACATCTGTCCGTCTGGGGTAGTGCTGGCCACATGTGCAGCCCCAGTGAAGTAAGCCTGGCAATAAACTATGTAATCTGTGCTCGGCCTTTGTTTCAGATCAGAAATATCCAGCAGCTGAAGTGTTGCAGACTTTTTTATAACAAAAACATTTGTGAAACCGTGTGCTGCGAAAAAGGTGTGGTGTGGAAATCGCTTTCTCTCAGAAATGACTAATGTCGATTGAATGGATCAGCTTGTGGCTTGTTTCTCAAAAACTCAAGGTAATGGAAACAAACGTGTCAGGCTCATCTCAAGTAACAAAAGGAAAATAAGCCATTAAAAACTCAAGTGGGTTGGTTAAAATAAAACTTTCGCCCATTCCTCTTCAATTAGAAAACTGTTCAACCAAACAAATAGAAAAAGCTTGGGTATGAATTTAGGAAAACACTGATGATAAGCACAAATACAGGGTGTCTGCGGGGTCTTAAGATGTCTTAAATTTCAATTTTAGGCCTTAAAGTCTTCATTCATTCATTCATTCATTCATTTTCCTTCCCTTTATTTATCAGGGGTAACACAGTGGAACGAACCAGCAATTATTCCAGCATACTGTATGCTTTATGCATCGGATGCCCTTCCAGCTGCAACCTAGTACTACTAAACACCCATACACACACATTCACACACACACTCACACACTACAACCAATTTAGTTCATCAATTCCCCTATAGCGCATGTGTTTGGACTGTGGGTGAAACCGGAGCACCCAGAGGAAACCCACTCCAACACGGGCAGAACATCCATCCACACAGGAACACCAACTGGACGAGCAAGGACTCAAACCAGCGACCTTCTTGCTGTGAGGTGACAGTGCTAACCACTGAGCCACTGTACTGCCCTAAAAAGATCTAAAATAAATCCTTTAGCAAAACTCTAATAATAATAATAACAGTGTGTTGTGTGTACATGTCTTTATTAAAGTTTTAAAGACTCATGTTGAAAAAATTTGCATGTACAGTTTGCAACTAGGGTCTGCTTGATTTGACACTTAAAAAAAATATGTGGCTAAGAAATAATTATGAATAAATTAGAATTTGTTACTTGATGGTACAAGTAAATCCTCAGCGTTAAGCCCTATATACAGCGGGGAAGTTAAGTATTGAACATGTCATCATTTTCTCAGAAAACGTACTTCTAAAGGTGTCGTTAAATTCACCAAATGTTGGTAACATCCAAAGAAATCCATATATGCAAACAAAACAAATCTAATCAGTTATGTGTATTAAAATGAAATGATGCAGGGAAAAAGTATCAGACATTGATCCAAAACACAGCCAAGGAAACTCTCAGATGCTTTTTAGAGAAAGAAATTCAAGCTGTAGAATGGCCCAGCCAATCACCTGACCCCAATCCAATAGAGAACACGAAATAAAGCTCCGATTTTATAGATGAGACCCACAGAAGTCTGTGAGAAACTCACACCTGAGCAATGCATGTGACTTCATTCTCCATATGAGAGGCTGCTGTCATAAAAAAAAGCCTTTTATGTAAAGTATTAAATACATTTCAGTAGATCAGCGCTTTCTCCTTGTGTCGTTAATACACATAATTTCTCAAATTATATTTTTGTTTTATTTTTGTGTTTGTGTTGTTTGGGTTTTTACCATTATCTGGTTCAATTTCATGTCAACAGCTCCCCATCAGGTTTTTTTGCTCTCGAGTCCGAGTGATTTTATTTTGAGTATCTGCCGAAACCAAAACCCAATCTTATACTTCTATAATACATAAAAAAGAATAAAGAAGAGCGAGGAAACAGATCTAGGATGTTTCTTATTTTTATTTAATTCACCTTATTTTAACATTGAACAACTGTGTTAACAAACAGAGCACTTCTGTGAGGTAGCCTGAACAATCAAGTAATAAATAACATCAGGTCTTCACTTTTGGACCTTAGGGCAACAGTAAATATAAAAAATCTAATATAAAAACAAACAGCACCTCAAATACCGTAAGTGTACATATCTCACAGTTCGCTATGGCAATGTTGCTGTCATCAACTTTATAATACCTCCGGGCCGCAGATATACTCGCGCAGTGTTTTACTTTGTCTGCATTTAGTTGATAGCTTCTCTGCAACAAAGTAATGTCATGCTGCACGCGTTGCTGTTTCTGTATGAAGTCAAGAAAGAGGTCTAACTCTGTGCCACCGCATAACTATAGATGTGTTCTAAAATAATGAAATTATATATTTATATACATATATGTTTGAGTTCTGATCGGGAAGTAACGTCGGATTCAGATAAAGTCTGAAACTGCATGAACGGGATCTCGTGATTGTATCTGGACATCATCATCATTATTATTAATGGTTTTCCTAGGAAAAACGCATGACAATACTGTTCAATACTTATTTTCCAGGCTGTAAGTCTGAAATTTCATTCTTGAGGGTCTTAAAAAGGTCTTAAATTTGACTTGAATAAAGTTTGAAATGTTCAGAAACCCTGAAATAAATATTGCTCCGCTGTTTGAGCATTTATATGTCAGTATACTGGGATATCACAATATAAAAATGCAACAATATGTAGCGCTGATTCCCAGAGATGGGTTGCAGCTGGAAGGGCATCCGCTGCGTAAAACATATGCTGGATAAGTTGGCGGTTCATTCCACTGCGGCGACTAAGCCGAAAAGAAAATGAATGAATGTATCGCTGATTTAAATGTTATTATTCACAATATGGACCGAGTTTTATCCAAGAGGTTTCTTACTGTATTTATAAGAGGTGCAGGTCAATTCTCAATGTTCTCACTCTCATGATCTTCTTAACACAGATGTGTATCATTTTATGAATGCTGAGATTTCAGTCTCTTCATTTAATGTCCATTCCCCCAAAGCTTAAAAGATCAAAGTAATCAATGCAGTGGTCTAATCCAAATCCAAGTCTTCTGAAGAGATACAGTGGTTTTACGAGGACAGATTTGCATGGATATTTAAATGCCAGTGTGACATGCAAGATTGACACACGAGTGAGTAAATGACGGCAGAATAAATTTTTGAATGAACTGACCATAGTAATATAGATTTGTACTATCACAACTGTGATGTTTTTGATGAGCTGTAGTGCACAGATGCACTGGGGAGGCACTCTATTATTATTGCTTAAATGTGATGGGGACAACCCAGGCTGATTCTGATTATGTAATACTATATACATTTCTGGAGAGCAGCAAATACGTCCCATGAGGTATGTTGTTTTTTTTTGTTGTTGTTATTGCAGTTTTTGTTTTCGTGAATCCACCAGAGGGCGCTGTGTACGCTATTTCAGATCTCAAATCTCTTCTTTTGCGGTTGCCATTCTCGCCTGCTCTTCTCTAGTAAATCCACCAGAGGCTGCTGTCGACTGACTGAATGACCAACTGACAAATCCCGCACCCACCCCCGTCCCTAAACCCAACCCATAGTGTTTTCAAAAGCAATCCAGAAAATGAAAAAAACGTGTCTGATTTTTACCACATTTTTAGATTTGACCACATTCTCAGCCTGTTATTTACTTGTTTGTTTTATTATTTTTTGGATTCTGTTTTTGCCTGCTTTCTGGAACCGTTCTTCAACAGACTCGAACCCGTCATCATGGTCAACTCCCCTCTGCGTCTCATGTCCGCCGACGTACGTGTCGAGCTACCGGACAAAGTGGTAACAGCGGGAAAGCCGTTCAAAAGAAACGGCGTCATACCTCTCCGAAGCGTTCGTTTTCAATACCAAATGCAGCCATACGTACCTCTGACTACATAATTCACGATCTCCAGAAATGTATATAGGACTACGTTTTCAGAATGAGCCTACGTTGGATGGGGAGCGTTTAACTTTGTAATTAATTGTCGTTTAACTTAATATTAAACTTTTTAAACCATAACAGAGTTGACATTTTCCAGCATTTTGTGCTTTAGCTTTAGACGCTAACCTCAGAGCAGACTCCACATGGCATTTCTAAAACACATTTGTATGTATTTTTATCATATTAACGTCTACCTAGACCCCAACCCTAAACTTAACCGCCACTGTAATGTAAAAACAAATCTGGATCTGGAGTCTTCTCTATTAGTATAGCTAATAACTGTGGATGGATGATAACAGCCTTTTGAGCCTATCTATCAGCTGATAACCACTGATAACGCCTATTCAATCAAGTGATAACATTCGAAGTGGGTGGTTGACCAGAACATAGATGTGTAAACTACACAAAATGTGCTTATTAAGGATAATAATATAGAAAATAGCCATCTCTCCCTCATTAGCATAAACAGCAGCCCTGAGTTGGAAGCAGCCGTCTGTCCATTAGCCATTAGTGTGTTTGAGCTGCTGAAGATAATTTCAGCATCAGAGGATTATAGATGTGGAGTTTTAAATGAAGCACAAATGAACAGCGACAGGAGTCACTAGCTATGTTTCCATCCAAAAATGTGAATTAACTTTATGCGTAAAACTGGATTATAGCATAAAAGACGTTCGAATAAAGCAGCATTTCCATCAAACTAGTTAAAGCAAGCAAAATCGTCACTTCCTGACTAACTGGTGCCAAATATTAACCGTAAAAATGGAAGTTACTGCACACGATTGGTGTGTGGCGTTTTTCGGGTGTGGCTTAGCGAAGGGTCAATTTGACCTAATGCTGTGTTTACACCAGATGTGGGACGTGCGAATAAATTGTGCTATTAACGCGTAAATAGACGCATTAACATTTTGAGTTTACTCGTTTCATTCACACATAAAATTCGTTTCTCGTGTCAAATTCACTTCACAGTAGATGCGGATTCGCATCATGAGCAGGCCGTCTGTCTGCCCGGTGACTGTCTAGCTTCATTGATAAATGGCTAACATGGACTTTATGAAGAGAGTAGCTGTGTTTATGTGCTTTAGGAAGGCTGAAAAACCTTGTAGGTTTGTTCGGCACCGTGTCTGAGTCCACTAAATCCCTTCAGAGGTGCACCCAGCTCTGTGAGTTTATCAACTCCTCCAGAAACTATACCTGGATGATGGAGGCTTTCAGCTGTGTTTCAGACTGAGCCCAGCCCAGTTTGATGAGCTATGCCTGGTGTCTGCAAGAGGATTTCCCCTCTGGACATCAACAACGGGTGCAACCCGGTTAATGCAAGAAGCTCAACTCATTGTCTATTCATGCTGCCTCATTGTCTATTTGCGTCTAGGATGTCTATTCGCGTCTATGCATTGACTTAACATGTAAATCACTCGTGCTTGACACTTCATCTGCGTCTGGTGTGAACACAGCATAAAAGGGTCCGTTTCAGAGAGTTAGAAAACATTATCTGTGTGCCATTTTGAGCTGAAACTTCCCTACACACACTCTAGAGACATCAGAGATGCATTTTATATGTTGTAAAAAGTGGCATAATAGGTCCGCTTTAAATTGGATTGGAAATATTTAAACTGATTTGCAAAAGAAAAGTAAAAATCAGATAAGATAATCAGTTTTAAAGTGAGCTTCAACTCCCGATTCCTGAACTGTTTGGTCAAATACGGTTTCCATTAACGTTTGGAGAAAACAAAACAAAACAAAAGCAACCACTGTGATTTGCTGGAATGCTGAATATAGACATAAAACAGACAAAATGGAGCGATTTCAGGGAAATGGTGAAAGAGTTGGTTGAAGTGTTATGATCTTGAGTATTTTATGATGCTATAGAGTCATACACATCTGTGAATGGCGGACGTGTTGTTTGCTTTTATTTAGATAGACAGCGGGACGGATGCACTGAGGGAATGTGACGTGAGCTGTAAGACACGTAACAAACACAGACTGCTCACTATAGCATGATTATTGACCCTTACATAAAGAAAACTAAATTATTTTGATTCTTTTTCTGATATTTCCTAAGTGATGTTTACAGGTCTCGTGAAATTAAACTAAATTAAATTAAACTTTTTTTTTTTTAGGTGTATCAGTATGTTAGTTTTAACGATATCTATAATCTAGTGCGCTCCAAAACAGACAATTCAATTCAATTCATCTTTATTTGTATAGCGCTTATACAATGTAGATTGTGTCAAAGCAGCTTTACATGGAAGCTTATAGTGAATTTAAACAGTGTCAGTTCAGTTTTCAGTGTTTAAGTTCAGTTCAGTTTAGCTCACATTTAAAAACTCACATTTAGAAGACATAAACCTGATATAACCATCAAAATCTTGCAGTTTTCCACTTTCACCTAAATGGATCAATGATTTTTTTGACATGACCTCATACTTCAGTTTCTCATCAATTATTCCGGCCAATAAAATGCTCTCTAGTGTCTGACATGCCCCGCCCAATTTTTTCTCATTGGCTTTTTTTATTTGATACACTTGAGCTCAACTACTCTCACTGGCAGAGCTGTGAGAAAACTAAACGCTATTGGCTGTTTTAAAAAAGGGGAGGGGCTACTAATGGAGACTTTGCTGTTCATTTGTGCTTCATCTGAAACGTCACATTTATTATCCTCTTAGTCTATGCCGACTTTCGGCTCTGTTTTACTGATCTAGATGTAAAACCTAAAGCTCATGACGTAAAAGCATTAGGGCGTGTCCGAATCCACTTTTGCTTTTTGAAGGATGGATAAATACCCTGTGCACCCCGGCATATTGAGCATAATGTGCATTAAACCAATAAGAGTCTCGTCTCTCATTCCCTTTAAGAGTCAGATG
>CAIGQZ010000348.1:4007884-4025740 GCA_903798205.1 Danio tinwini | reverse complement strand
ACACACACACACACACACACACACACACACACACACACACACACACAGTATGAGCAGCTCATCTAAAGGCGTTGGTTGGTTCTCTCTGTCCAGATGTTTGAGCCGCTGGTTTCCGGTGCAGGAAAGCCTCTGCACATCTACATCCGCTCCTCGTGACATCATCATCATCATCTGCTGTTGTCGTCTGAGGCTACGTTCAAACTGCGAGGCTTAGTGCTCAAATCTGATTTTTTTCTCAGATCTGATGTTTTTGTCCAGCTGTTCACACTGTTGTTATAAATGTGGCCAATATCAGATTTGCAGTGTGAACAGATCATGGTTGTAAACTGACCCGCATGCGCAGAAGTACAGTTACGGACAACACAAAATGTCTAATTATACACACAATGTGTATACTGTATGAAGCATGTTGTCAGATCATGCTTAATATGATTATTGCCCTTTTTACAGACAGCCGTGGTGTATTACGTGAACTGTAAAGGGTTGTTCTGCTACTACTAATGTGTATTTCAGCATTTGAAACCTAAAATAAGTCTCTTGTGATTGAAAACACTGATCATTTGTGATTTATGACAACCGCAGCACGCGTCTGTTTGACCACCGGTGTAGTGAACTCATCAAGGGTTAATGAGCAGCCGCATACTGAACTGTGAAGGTGGAGTTGGTTTATCTCAGTTTGCAGTTATTTTATTTTACTTCGTTATAAACAACAGACACGTGCAGATGGGGGGTTTGGGTGCTTGAGCTCCTGCCCTTTATTCTCTCTGGGATAATGTTCGTCCTTAAAATGAAAGTGCCCCCTCCTTTATGCACGGATCTCCTTTCTGCTCATTAGCGTCATGATCATCCCGTGCCCTGATCATTAACCAGAGTAGTTAACAAGCACCAGTTTTGCTTTCAAAATCTTTTTCAAACTGAACAACCAACTTTCTGTGGTAAAGTAATCGCCCTGTGTGTTATTGTACTATTTTGCAGAGGTGTAGATGATGTCTGCAGCACAGAATGATGACGCATGTCGCTCGAAGATTATGTAAAAGTCACATGAAATCCGACATAACCGTTTACACTGTGCTCGCATTGCAGAACATCAGATCTGTGTCTGATTTAAGACTACATATAAAAGTGGCACAAATCTGAAGTGAAAAGATCAGATTCCATGCGGTTTGGGCTGTTCACACTGTCAAGACCTGAATCACATATGGGCCAAAAGATCAGATTCTGGCCACATTTGCCTGCAGTGTGAACGTAGCCTGAGAGTTCATGAGTGTTTGGAGGTTTTTAGCTACACACACACACACACACACACAAACACACACACACTGCAGCGTGTTGAACAGTGGAGCAGAGACCCCCCCCCCCTCCCCCCATCTTCATCTGTGCTTTGATCTGCGGCTCCACGGCTCTTTCAACTTTGTACACTGAGGGTCAAACACGTGTGTGTGTGTGTGTGTGTGTGTGTGGCTTCGCAGTGGGCTTTCCTGTGAAATAGACCCTCACAAGAGGTGAACAAGGGCGAGGAAACCCCAAACACCCCTACAGTGGGTCACAACACACACACACACACACACACACACTACGGCCGATTAAGCTTACCTAATTCCCATATAGCGCATGTGTTTGGACTGTGGGGGAAACCGGAGCACCCGGAGGAAACCCACGCCAACACGGGGAGAACATGCAAACTCCACACAGAAACACACACTGACCCAGCCGGGACTTGAACTTGCTGTGAGGATGAGTTTATTTTTGTGCTAATCAGCATTATGCCCCCCACAGATGCCTTTGATTAAGCTCAATTTAACACCAAAACCTAGAATATTCATTTATGTATATTATTCTGAAACATGAACGTAATCATTTGCATGTAAATCATGTTGAAACGTTTTGACCTATATACACTCACCGGCCACTTTGCTAGGTACACCTGTCCAACTGCTTATTAACACTAATTTCTAATCAGCCAATCACATGGCAGCAACTCAATGCATTTAGGCATGTAGACATGGTCAAGACGATCTGCTGCAGTTCAAAGCGAGTATTTAAGAGGATTTAAGAGACTTTGAAAGTGGCATGGTGGCACAACCATCTCTAGAGTTTACAAAGAATGGTCTGAAAAAGAGGAAATATCAAGTGAGCGGTAGTTCTGTGGGCGCAAATGCCTTGTTGATGCCAGAGGTCAGAGGAGAATGGCCAGACTGGTTCAGCTGATAGAAAGGCAACAGTAACTCAAATAAGCACTCGTTACAACCGAGGTCTGCAGAAGAGCATCTCTGAACACACAACACGTACAACCTTGAGGCAGATGGGCTACAGTAGCAGAAGACCACACCGGGTGCCACTCCTGTCAGCTAAGAACAGCAAACTGAGGCTACAATTCACACAGGCTCACCAAAACTGGACAATAGAAGATTGGAGAAACGTTGCCTGGTCTGATGAGTCTCCATTTCTGCTGACACATTCGGATGGTCGGCTCAGAATTTGGCCTCAACAACATGAAAGCATGGATCCATCCTGCCTTGTATCAGCAGTTCAGGCTGGTGGTGGTGGTGTAATAGTGTGGAGGATGTTTTCTTGGCACACTTTGGGCTTATTAGTACCAATTGAGCATCGTGTCAATGCCACAGCCTACCTTAGTATTGTTGCTGACCATGTCCATCCCTTTATGACCACAGTGTCTCCATCTTCTGATGGCTACTTCCAGCAGGATAACGCATCATGTCATAAAGCACCAATCATCTGCTTTCTTAAACATGACAATGAGTTCACTGTACTCAAATGGCCTCCACAGTCACCAGAGCTCAATCCAATAGAGCACCTTTGGGATGTGGTGGAACGGGAGATTGGCATCATGGATGTGCAGCTGACAAATCTGCAGCAACTGCGTGATGCTATCATGTCAATATGGAGCAAAATCTCAGAGGAATATTTCCAGTAGCTTGTTGAATCTACGCCACGAAGGATTAAAGCAGTTCTGAAAGCAAAAGGGGTCCAACCCGGTACTAGTAAGGTGTAACTAATAAAGTGACCGGTGATTGTACACTACCATTCAAAAGATCTACGGTTTCTGCTGTTGTGTATGTGCGTTTTAGTGACTGTCGCTTTAAATGCAAATTACATTGTGCCCTTTTTAAAAGAGGGAGGAGCTACAAATTCCTGTGTGTCAGCATAGTGGCAGATTCAAAACTCTAATGGTGGACGGCCGCTTCTCACTCAGGGCTCTTTATAGTAATGACGAAGAGATAGTCACTAGTGGGCGGGGCTTTTCCCCTCTGATGACATCACACATAGAGAGAATGTCAATCAAAGTGTTTCCTTTATCAAGTCTGATTATAAAAAAGACCATTAATACATGTTTACCATTAGAAGCTAGATATATTCACACACTGTTGACACACAACATCATATCAGATGAGTAATGATGCTTAAACCACAAATTAACCAGTAGACTTTTTCAAATAGTAACGTTAAGCGGTCAGCCAGAATAATACCATATATCTACAGGGCTTTAGTGATCCTGTAAACATATGGATTTAGCACAAGCTGTTCGCTTATTGATGCATTTCTGACTGCCTTCTCCTTCAATCCAATTCCTCAGTGATTCATTACCGACTCCAGAAAGGAGGCCAATGAATAAAATGGCCTCGCTTTCCTTTTTTTTCTGTCTATCTGCATGCGTTTGAAGTGTTAATGAAGCGGCGGCAGCGTGATGAAGTGGAGATGGCTATCTGAACCGCAGTGTTTCTCCCGGCGTCTAAATCATTAATCTGGTTTGGGGAAGCCCGAGTCGCTAAGCAGGAAGAACAGAGAGTATTTTTAGCCTGTGGAGGTCTGAGAAAGCGGGACCATCTCCAGCGCTCATTCTTCTTCTTCTTCTTCTGTTTTTCTTTCTTGCGTGAGAAAGATCTGAGTAAGGAGGAGAGAGTGTGTTAGTGGGTTACCCAGATCTGTCACAGAGCGCAGACTGCAGAAACTGCTGAAATAGTGTGTTGGGAAAAAGCATGAGGCAGTCGCTCTAGATTTTTGAGAATTTAGATAATTTAGAGGCATTTTTTGTGTTGCTGTGAAAATATACACACATTTACATATTTTAATTCATTATACATTTATTCAGCCATTGATCTGTGTCACTTTTATGAAGGAAACACTGAGAGAAACTAGTTTACACCTAAAGCCTGCTGGATAAATCTGATTTTTGAAACTAAGATGACTGAGATTGTGAGGAATCTTTGCAAATCTACAGGCATTTCTTTCATTGTTTTGTTGTAAAAATGTACAAAATTTTACAAATTTTTATTCGTTATGATTTTTTTGACCACAGGAACCATTGATCTGTGTCATTTATATAATGGAATCACAGAGAAAAACTAGAGTTTACCCCTAAAGCCTCCTGGATAAATCAGATTTTTGAGACTAATGACTGAGATTGTAAGAAATTTGAGCACATTCTGAGGCCTTTCTTTCTTAGTTTTACTGTGAAAATATACGCATTTATACATATTAATTCATTATAAATTTTTTTACCTCTAGATTGATCTGTGTAACATTTGAATAAATATATTATTTATATGAATAAAAACTGAGAGAAACTAGAGTTAATCCTTAAAGCCTGTCAGATAATAGCGACTGAGAGTTTTAGAAATGGGTAGCCTTTCCAAAATGTTGCAAATGTGGCAAATGTAATTATTATTATAATATTAATAATAATTATTATTTATTTAGTTTATTGTTTTGCTGTAAAAAATTACAAAATTGATCTGTGTTATTTATATAAAGCAAACACTGAGAAACTAGAGTTTACATCTGCCTGCTGGATTAATCAGATTTTTGAGAGTAAGATGACTTTTGTTTGTGTTTGTGAGAAATCTTTGCAAATTCAGAGGCATTTCTTTCATTGTTTTGCTCTGAAAATAAACACACATTCACAGATTTTAATGCATTATATTTTTTTTTATTTAAAGAACCGTTGGTCTGTGTCATTTTTATAAAGGAAACACTGAGAGAAACTAGAGTTTACACCTAAAGCCTGCTGGATAAATCTGATTTTTGAGACTAAAATGACTGATATTGTGAGGAATCTTTGCAAATTTAGTGGCATTTCTTTCATTGTTTTGGTCTGAAAATATACACATATTTACACATCTTAATTCATTATAAATTGTTTGATCCATGTCCTTATATAAATAAATTATTTATATAAATAAACACTGAGAGAAACTGAAAGAGTTTAACCCCACAAGCCTGTTTAGATAGTGTTTTAGATAGAGGAAGCCTTTTTGTGCTGACTTTTTCACAATTTTTAAGGCATTTAATTTATTGTTTTGCTGTAAAAATTTACATAATTGTACACATCTTAATTTATTAATGACTCTTTGACTTTGAGAACCATTGATCTGTGTCATTTATATAAAAGAAACACTGAGAGAAACTAGCGTTTACCCCTAAAACCTGCTGGATTATTCAAATTTTTGAGCCTAAGATGACTGAGTTTGTGAGAAATCTGAGCAAGTCTAGAGGCATTTCAAGAGTTCACACTTAGCTGATGATTGGTAATAAAGCGTGTTTGGCATGCTGTCCCGGGAGAGAGCCCTGAGCACAGAATATCCTTAAGCCCGGGGCTCCCTCTCATTTGGAGGACGAGAGGAGAGTTTGAGCTCAGGTGGATCTCGAGAACTCCACTACTGTGAACTGCTGTGATGTATCTGACTAAGAGTTGCCTTAGAATGCTATTTTAATTAGTCAATTTACCTATAGTGCCTGTCTTTGAACGGTGGGAGAAAACCGGAGAACCCGGGGAAAACCCACGCGAACACGGGGAGGACATGCAAACTTCGCACAGAAACACCAACTGGCCCAGAGAGGAACGGATCAGCGGTGTTCTTGCTGTGAGGCAACAGTGCTACCCACTGGCTGCCGTGCCGCCCTATCGGAGAAGGGGAGGAGTAGGGGTGGAAGGGGGGATTCTTCAAACGAAGATGACTGGAGCAAAAAGCTCTGGTAATTTATAGTGTGTTAGTGTTCATATGATTGGCGCAATATGCAGTTAATGTGGCACCAGCTGTGTATGATCATAAGCACGTGATCCTCTCGAAATTAGTTTATAAATAAACCACATTTCTTTCATTGTTTTGCTCTAAAAATATAGACAAATGTACACATCCTAATTCACTGTAATTTTTTTTGATCCATGTAACTTATATAAATATATTATTTATATAAATAAACACTGAGAGAAACTGAAAGAGTTTAACCCCAAATGCCTGCTGTGACTGAGTATTTTGGAAAGCTGAAGCCTTTTTGTGGCGATTTTATTTATTTATTTATTATTATTTAATTATTATTTTTTTATTATATTTCTTTTTTCTTTCTCCTAATTTTAAGGCATTTCATTTAATATTTTGCTGTAAAAATGCACAATTGTACACATCTTAATTCATTATGTTTTTTTTTGACTTCGACAACTATTGATCCATGTCATTTATGTAAGAGAAATACTGGCAGAAACTAGAGTTTACCCCTAAAGCCTGCTGGATATATCTGATTTTTGAGACTAAGATGACTGAGTTTGTGAGAAGTTTTAGCAAATCTAGAGTAGGCATGGGACGATAACCGTTTTCAAGGTATACCGCAGTTGGGAAAAGTGAAGGTTTTCATACCGCCAACATTTTCTCTAATACCGTTCCTAAGGTATGTGTAAGATTTTTTAATTTACTTTTTTTTTTGACAACAGCATCTCCAGCAGAAAAGACATCCAAAGATGCCATTTTCAATTGTAAATAAATCTGTGTTTTTGAACTAATGAACACAGCAGACGTTAATGATTCATTTTCATTATTTGGCCTGTGGCCATGTTTACTGCTCCGAAATATTATAAATGTTTCTCAAAATAAAATATATTGTGTTCAAAGAGGAAAAAGCTTTTAGTTTTTTACCCAGACATTTAAAAAGAATATATTTTAGAGCAGTAATCACAATACCGTGATACTGTGAAACCGTGATATTTTTATCCAAGGTTATCATACCGTCAGAATCTTATACCGGCCCATGCCTAATCTAGAGGCATTTCTTTCATTGTTTTACTGTAAAAATATACACAATTGTACACCTTATATCATTTAGATTTTTTTTTACTTCGACAACCATTGGTCTTTGTCATTTATATAAAGGAAACATTAAGAGAAACCAGAGTTTACCCCTAAAGCCTTTTTGAGACTAAGTTTGTGCGGAATTTTAGAAAATTCTTTTGCTGTGAATAGATACACAAATTTTCACATCCTAATTCATAGCACATTTTTTGACCTTGAGAACCACTCATCCATGTAATTTCTATCATTTTGAATACCACTTACATGCTTTCACAGTCCAAAATAAATAATTCAACCTTACGGGATAGCTCCTCCCCTTCATCAGTAGCCCCTCCTTTTCAGCGGTAGCTCCGCCCCTTCCACTATGTGAGCAGCGCTGCAAGCATTGAGCGTGTGAAGTGTTTACATTACACAACATTACACACTTATTCATATCAGTTGAAGTAGTGCATCATCCTGCTGTTAAAAGTGCCCTTTATTCCAAAAACAATATTTCAGTGTGAATGCACTATAAAATAGCATAGCATAGTGTATAGATATGCGATTGGGGTCAACTTAAATAGAGTTTTTTTATTATCATTAAATAATTCTTGATTTAAATGTGGCTAACGACACAAACTTCTGTTACAGACTCTGAATTTGCTTGATTTTTGTCTTAAATTCAGAAATCCTGGAGGCTGTGATGATTGTTTTTGTAGGACATTGAGTTTATTAGTGTGTTATTGCTCATATTTGAACATGTATGACAGCCTCACGTCTACTGAAATAATCTCTGCAGTGTTTCCTCTTTCCCTCTTAGCAATAATCAAAGTCACTTGAAAGAATTGGTTGTGTGTGTTTTTATGTGCGTTTCTGGTTCCCCAGAGAACGGTTCTTAAAATAACCCTTTTCTTAGTGTGAAGTAAGTCTGTGCAATATTGGAAAAGAAACTGACATTGCGATAATAATGCAACATGGGTCAAAGACAAGACGTCCTGTTTTGGTGTCTACATCAAGCATATTAAAGGCAAGTAAAGTGTGTACTTAAGTGTTTTAAAGGGCACCTATCCTCCCCTTTTTTATAATACATAAGATAATCCTTTGGTGTCTCCAAAATGTGTCTATCAAGTTTGAGCTCAAAACACCCGTTAGACTATTTATTATAGCCTCCAGAATCTGCTCATTTTAGTCTTTGAGTACAGTGTAGCTTTTTTCGTAGGCTGTGGCTTTAAATGCAAATGAGCTGCTTCTCCCCGCCCACTGTTCCCACATGTATGTCTGCTTCTCATCATGTTACGTCAGATAAACAGCAGTTAGTGATAAAGACAGGCTCGGATGAAGCTGAAATACAGCTCATTAGTCAAAAATATCAAGTAGGTTTATCTGATGTATTTGTGGTGGAGTTTATTCAAGCCTTTCTGAAATGATGAGTGACACAAATGCCGTTTGCAGCACACACACACATACGCATTTACTGACACAATGCTGCTGTGGTGATTTCAGCAGTTATGGATTACATTGCGATATTACAGTCTTTATTATAAACATGGCCCCTGTCAATCAATTTGGTGGGCGGGGAAAACTGGACTCCTACATCACATTGCGATGGGCCTTAAAATCACTGTGATTTGGATCCTATTTTAACGTGAGGAAATAAAGCAGAATTGTTGTGTTTATTTCACTCCAATATGACAGTAAACACACTATACTGCACACAGTTCTGCCCAAACAGCTTCCAAAAGTTGAATTGGCATCATAGGTGCCCTTTAAATAGCTCTATATAATGTATAAGGTAATTCAGTGTAACATACATCTAAATGAACCAATATACTTATTCTGACCTGTACTTGCATAATAACATAATGATATAAACATGATTATTTGAAATTATTCAAATTTACCAGTGGACAAAGGGGTCAACTACTGGTTTAAAGATTTCAAATAGCAGTTATTGAGTATTTTGGACTAAAATGTGACATTGAATAATTCCTGTTCCTAATTTAACAACATGTATACAAGGGTTGCATGATATTGGAAAAAATGCAATATTATTGAGTAATGTGATAACACTTCCCTTGACAAATGCTCTTTTTATTAGCTATATTTTTAATCATTTATTTATGTAATGATATTTAATTCAACTGATAAATATATTTTTCAGATTAGTTCAGATTTAGACTCCAAAAAAACTGTTGTCAAGCAGTGAAAACCTCAGTAGATATTCTGACTCTGATTGGCTGTTTTCCCGCCATTAGTGTTTATTTTCTGCTCTGGGTTCACCTTTGGGTCCAACCTATAGCAGCACAGCAACTACTGAGGAGGCGGGACTAAAGATAGTAAGGCCCCATCTGATTGGTCAGATTTAGATAAATGACCAATGCATAAATGTGAGCAGAAGGTTCACAATGCAAACATGTTATGCGCAGCTTAAAGACTGTTGTAGCGTTTTTGTAGTCATTTTTATAATTGTTAACGTTTGCCTTGTGATTAGCGATGCACAAAAATGATTGTTTCAGCATCGACATTGCAATGTCAAGTAGGGATTATTGGTGTTCACGCACCACAGTTTGAAATTAGGGGTGTAACGATACACTGAAGTCACAGTTCGGTACGTACCTTGGTTTTGACGTCACAGTTCGATATGATACAATTTGACAAACTGTTAGACATTTTATCATATTTTTGTGGTAACTTACTGTACAAAACCTCTATTTTTAGTGTTTACTATTGAATTTAATAAATTCCAAACAGGTGACAGTCATTGATAGCATATCCATTTTAAATGGTTTATACTGTAAAAGTAATGTTGATTTGTCAATCTAATACATGTCTTCATACTATTATTGCTTTGCAATAATACTTTGCCATATATCATGCAGCCTTAACATAAACTATTGTGACACTAAATGTCATTTTATTGGCCGTCTTTTTACAGTATTATAATTAGGGAACTCATTTTGATTAAAAAATATTAGATAATAAGTGGAAATACTACTTTCATTAAAATATCTGCCAATGGGGTAAGCTAAATAATGTTACTTCAAAGCAAAAACAAGATTACTTACCGCATTGGCTGAGTATTTAGCTTGTTCTAAGGAAAAAACTTGCTTAATTTTTACTGATTATTTCTGAAGACAACACAATATTGTTTACTTGTCCAGAAAATGCTTTCTGACTTAAGAGTTTTTGGATATTTGGACTAGAAACAAGACAAGAAAAGCATTTTTTGCAGTGTTACAGACTACAAATTGGTGAAAAAGTGGGGCGAAGTAAATTTTAAGTGACTTTTTTTTTTTGTGAGTTTTTTTAAAACGCCCCATCAGTACTGCAGCCTACAGAAAGACATGTTTTTCTGTGGTGATGTCAGTTTGTTTGATAAACCGGGAACGTTATCTATCATGATAGTTGCTCTAAGTCATGCTAACATGTGTTGACGCTGTGCGTGAGCGCTCACTGACTTCAGATGCTGAAAACATGTAGTAGAGCAGAAAAAAAGCAGCCGCTGAAATGGTTTTACACTTTACCACTTAAAGAGTGAAGTAAATAAGGTCATATTGAATTAAAAGTCTTGGTGCAAATGGCTCATGAATACCGCGTTGCAGTGTAGGTTACTGTCAGTGGTGGACTGAATAATCATACTCAAGTAAAAGTACCATTACTTGCCTAAAAATGTAGTGCAAGTAGAGTAAAAGTATCTGCTGTGATTATTACAAAGTTATTTTGATGTCCAATAAATAACGTCCACACAACGTCAAGCTATCACATCATTAGACGTTGATACTTGGTTGGTTTTAGGTTGGATGTTGGACATAAGACGTTGGCCTGCATTGAGTTCTGACGTCAACCTGATTTTTATTTCCAAACAAAATGCAAAGTCCCCATGACGTTATGGTACAACGTTAATCTGACATCGCACATGTCTTGAGGTAGTTCATTATGATGCACATTACCTTCTATGTGCGATCTGATTGGACAGGAATCACAATAATGATTTTTCTAATCCTCATAGACAAGAAAAAATAGTAGTGACTTCAGGTTGAAGGAAAGTAGTGGAGTAAAAGTACCAATACAGCACTAAACGTACTCAAGTGAGAATAAAAGTTCACATTTTTAAAACTACTCAGTAAATTACAATTCCTCAGAAAAACTACTCAATTACAGTAATTTGAGTATTTGTAATTAGTTACTTTACACCGCTGCTTATTGTATCAAATTTAGAAAATGACAGTAACAAACACAGCACTAGGTTGGTTATAGGTGGTAAAATTGAACATTAACCCTTTATTCCCCACAGCCGCATATCTGGCCATCTCTCAGTGATAGTAATCTTCACGTCATAATCAATGATCCCTCACACTCTGCTGGTGTCTGAAGGAAAAGGCGCGTTCACGTTTTATCGGAACCTCATATTTAATGATGTATCATGTCGACGAGTTCAGGCAAAAGATCCGAACCCAAATGATTCATTTATTCGACTCTGAGTTGACTATTTCCTAAAGATTCAATAGTTTTAAACGGTGCACTTTCAGATTTAACCCTCAGCTGGACGTTTCCATTCACTTAGTGTTGTGGTACACTTAGTGCTGTGGCTCTTTAACAGTTATATTTATTAAAATAAGAGTTTGCTCAGCGAACAGCTTTAGGAATATATACAGATAATACATTTAAATTTAAACCCGTTACTGCTAAACAAAATTACAAACTACAAAATGTATATTTTTTTAGGTTTCTCTTGATTTATCCTGTATATTAAAATTATTTAATATTTTTCTTTAACAGCTTAACTTTGGTATTCAATTTTGCACTGTGATCTTCAGTTTTTGTTTTTCGTTAGATTAATCTAATGTATAGACCAATTAACATGTTTGTAAACATTCAGGATGCGGCAGAAAAACCGGGAGCACTAGCATTTACATCGAGGGAATGACATTCGATGCGGTTCAGAGTTTGTTGTTATCTTAGAAATAAGATATATTGATTACATATTCTATATATTGTTTACATAATGCTTTTTAGCGTATTATAACAGCTTGTCACCCAGTGATAAGCACAGTGATTTGGAAAAATGTACGTTAAAGTGAGCAGCGTTCATCTGACAGGTCCATTTGCGATAACACCCTCCTAATGGATATAGAATAAGACGAAATGACCAAGCATCCAGCCCCAAATATACAATCCCATTGAAGCTCCAAGTGATTTTACAAGAGAGAAGTTAAAGGCCTACAAGTGTTTGGATGCTAACAATTGTGTTCTGTGTGGTCATGTGCAAGAAATAATGTTCCCTGATTACCAGATTCAAAACTATGTAGTGCTAAAAACCGAGGTTCAGCCGAGCCAAAGACAAAGAAAAAAAGATGGAGCTAACGTTATACAAGGCCTGGGTGATCAACAACAGCAAAACTGCATTCTGACAGCGAACTACACCTGTACATCAGGCCCAGAGTATGTGAACTTACACATAAAGGTAAAGTTGGTTTTATATTCACACATTCAGACTTTCTCCTTAATAATATCATTTCATAAAAGTATTATTTACAAACTCTAAATAGCGAAATCATATTAGCAGTCAATGACTATCAAAGTACAACATTGTTCACAGTCAAATAAACAGTGTTCATGTTGTTTTCAGTCACACTTGCAGGTTATTTCAGAGCGAATACTCAGTGTCGTGGTACACAATATAGGGAGTGTGTCACACGTTGTCACTGAATGAATGTGTGAATATAAAACCAACTTTAATAACTTACACTTTCACGTTTCACTCTCAGCATTCAGTGTCCGCAGTTTAATTAACCATATGTAACTGTTTATGCTGAAATCATTGCTGCAATCATAAACGAGTAATGTGTCTGATTCAGCATAGCCTGAACTCACCTGATATAACTGCAGAGTCCAGCATTTATAATGAGGTCGTCACTTCATTCAGCTCCCTTTTAGCCAAAGACGTCTGCAGTCGGCATTAAAGCAGTGTGGTGTATGGTAAAAAGTTACGTTTTCTATTTTTGGACTCTTGAATTTGGCATCCTACCGCAAAACACGACATGTTTGCTATTGCAGTTGGTCTTTTTTTGCAGCCGGGGACCCGTGTGACGTCATGTGTGACGTAGGTTGGTAGTTCGTCTATTGGCACAAATATATTACTGTAAATCTAAATGGTAGAAAATTTCAATAAAAAAAAAAAAAAAGAGACCTGTGATGGGGTGTACTCATGTATGCTGAGCACTGTACGTGAACATTCATCCAATTTGAATGTAATTCACATATAAATAAGCCCATCAGTGAGCTGGAATAAATGCATGTAGCCTTTAAATTTGCATGCGATGTAAATCCCTAATTCTTATCCTTTTCCCCCAATTAGCATAAAGCTGAAATGTGAAGCTTGGTGAGAACGGCACTGCTGTGTCCTGCATATATAAGCGGGGCAGCACATGCGGCCAGCCCTTTATTTGATGTAATATTCTTTGACATATTGAGACTAATTTTTTGCCTACAGACCTAAACAGCTGTGGCCTAATTCTGTTTTATCCCCCCCTCCCATTCGCTCCACGTTTTGCCTTGTAAGGCTGAGTTATTCCTGGCATATGAGCTTGGACAGTGTGCAGTGTTGTCATCCGCTCGGACGGGACAGTAGCCCTGGGATTAATGTATGGAAAGGGGTCAAGCTACGCCCAGCGGACACGGCAAGAGTAGGGTGTTTACACATCCCGCGTGCTAATCACCCCCGAAATGAGCAACCGCTCGTGAAATCTGCGCATGTATTCATATTTCTCAGGGGAACACATAATGGGGTCAGCAGAAGGGTCACAAAGCAAACATGTTACGCGCGGCTTAATGACTGTTGTAGCGTTTTTGGAGTCCTGTTTATAATTGTTGACTTTTGCCTTCCGATTAACGATGCGCAAAGAAATATCGTTTCAGCATTACCCTTGCAATGTGTCAGATTGCAGGATGCACAATGTCAAATAGGGATTATAAGCATCCAGGCTCCACAGTTTAAAATTAGGGATGTAACAGACAGGCACAGTTCGGTATGTACCTTGGTTTTGGCGTCACAGTTCGATATGGTAGAATTTGGTACAATTCGATACACTGTTAGACATTTTATTGTATTGCAACTGCCTCTTTACAGTAATCTACCTGTAAATGTGTTTTACAGTAGCAGGGCCCTACCGCAATTTCATTTTACAGTACACTGAGGTCACAGTTTGGTATGTACCTCAGTTTTGGGGTCACAGTTTGATAGGGTGCACTGTTAGACATTTTATTGTATTTTTGCGGTAACTTACTGGCAGCAATGTTTCCAGCAAGTTATTATAACTACAGTAACTTACCTGTAAATGTGTTTTACAGTAGCAGGGCCCTACCGGAATTTCATCTTACAGTAAAATAGCCTTACCGCAACTTCTTTTAATGCTAAAATGCTCTTTATCACATTTAAACTTTACAGTATGACAATTTATATTTCACATTTCTCTGGGGAACACATAATGGGGTCAGCAGAAGGGTCACAAAGCAAACATGTTATGCGCGGCTTGATGACTGTTGTAGCGTTTTTGTAGTCGTGTTTATAATTTACCTTCTGATTAGGCCAGGGGTGTTCAAACTCAGTCCTGGAGGGCCGGTGTCCTGCATAGTTTAGCTCCAACTTCCTTCAACACACCTGCTGGGAAGATTTTGTATACCAAGAAAGAGCTTGATTGGCTGCTTTAGGTGTGTTTAATTGGAGTTGGAACTAAAATATGCAGGACACTGGCCCTCCAGGACAGAGTTTGGGCACCCTTGGATTAAAGCTTCACAATATATGGTTTCAGTACTGACTTTGCAGTGTGTCAGATTGCAGGATGCACAATGTCAAGTAGGGATTATAGGCGTCTAAGCCCCACAGGTTGAAATTAGGGGTGTAACGTACAGTCATACGTCAGTATGTGCCTTGGTTTTGGGGTCACAGTTCGATTCGGTAGAATTTAGTGCAATTCTGATACACTGTTAGACATTTTATTATATTTTTGCTGTAACTTACTGGCAGCACTGTAGCAAGCAAGTTACTGCAACTGCCCCTTTACAGTAATCTACCTGTAAATGTGTTTTACAGTAGCAGGGCCCTACCACAATTTCATTTTACAGTACACTGAGGTCACAGATCGGTATGTACCTCAATTTTGGGGTCACAGTTTGATAGGGTGCACTGTTAGACATTTTATTGTATTTTTGCGGTAACTTACTGGCAGCAATGTTTCCAGCAAGTTATTATAACTACAGTAACTTACCTGTAAATGTGTTTTACAGTAGCAGGGCCCTACTGCAATTTCATCCTACGTTAAAATAGCCTTACCGCAACTTCTTTTAATGCTAAAATGCTCTTTAGCACATTTAAACTTTACAGTATGACAATTTATATTTCACATTTCTCTGGGGAACACATAATGAGGTCAGCAGAAGGGTCACAAAGCAAACATGTTTAATAACTGTTTTAGCGTTTTTGTAGTCGTGTTTATAATTTGCCTTCCGATTAGACCAGGGGTGTTCAAACTCAGTCCTGGAGGGCCAGGTTTCTGCGTAGTTATCAATTTCAACTTACAGTAAAATAGCCTTACCATAACTTCTTTTGATGGTAAAATGCCTTTTAGCACATTTAAATTTCACAGTATGACAATTTATATTTCACATTTCTCTGGGAAACTAAATGGAGTTAAAGGAGTACAAGTTTTTCTGTGCCTTAGCCCATATATAACTATACATTTACCTGTTCAACTGAATTTGGATGCTTTGGGAGAGGGAGGGTGGAAAGAGTTCAAAGTAAAAAAAGTGTTTTTTTTGTACAATAAATATAAAAAAATTAAGAAAAATAAAACATAATAGCCTTAATATTTCATATTTCTCTGGGGAACACATAATGGGGTCAGCAGAAGGGTCACAAAGCAAACATGTTACGCGCAGCTTAATAACTGTTGTAGCGTTTTTGTACAATTGTTAATGTTTGCCTTCCGATTAGCGCTGCTCAAAATACAGTTTCAGCATTACCATTGCAATGTGTCAAATTGCAGAATGCACAATATCAAGTATATAGGCGTCCAGGTACCACAGTTTGAAATTAGGCATGTAATGTACAGTAACAGCTTATTATTTACCTTGGTCACAGTTCCATATGGGTGGGTGCACTGTTAGACATTTTATTGTATTTTGCGGTAACTTACTGGCAGCAATGTTTCCAGCAAGTTATTATAACTACAGTAACTTACCTGTAAATGTGTTTTACAGTAGCAGGGCCCTACTGCAATTTCATTTTACAGTACACTGAGGTCACAGTTCGGTATGTACCTCGGTTTTGTGGTCACAGTTCGATACGGTACAATTTGATACAATTCAATACACTGTTAGACATTTTATTGTATTTGTGCGGTAACTTACTGGCAGCACCATTTCCAGAACATTACCACAACTACAGTAACTTACCTGTAAATGTGTTTTACAGTTGCAAGGCTCTACCCCAATTTTTTTACAGTAACTTACCGCAATTTCTTTTAATGCTAAAATGCCCTTTGACACATTTTAAGTTTTACAGTATGACATTTTACTGTACTTTTATTGTAACTTACGATATATTGCATATTTGACCATAAAATACTGTACTATTTCTCTTGTGGAGTTTTTTTCTGCGTCCTATTTAGAGTAGACAAGAAAGGCACCTGTTTCCCAGATGTTGTGTTGATCATGTACTGAAGCGGTTTTATTCAGATGCACGTCTGGAAGTTCATACACACCTCCGCATACCTGTGTGTGAAGCACATACCAGCGCTATCACATCTGACAGGCCGCTGCACGTCTGCTGGAACACACAGAAATGCACGTCACCAAACAACTAATCTGATGGAGAACAAATAGAGCAGAACACACAGTCACATGTGCTTTAGCTGGAGCTCTTTATAAAGACTCGAGGGTCATCATTTGTGAAGGAGAGCATCGTTTTTACATCTGAAGATCCTTAGGGGTTTAGTAGCAAAAACCCTTTAAAATGATGGCCCATTAGTTAATGTATTGACTAACATGAACTGACATTAGTGATACATTAATAATTGAAATAAATGCTTTACATACAGACTCTGAGTAGGCGTCAATACTGCCGCCATATTGGTACAGGGCTCAAAGGACAAATGTCATTCAACTGCACTTAGTCAAGACCAAAGCCAACTTATTAGGGTGCCTGATAACACAACAGTCCCTGTGCCTCAATGTGCATACTGTTCACCCTAAATTATTGAACATTATAAGTGTTATATACCATTTAGATCAGAAAGGTGGATATTAATGCACATTGAGATGCAGGAATACAGATGCTTCACATAAGTCGTTCACAAACGAGTCACTCCCTCCGTCAGATTTAGAGGTAAAAGCGGGAGAGAGGGTGGGTTTCAGGACATGGATTACAGTAGATCAAATTTAACAGGGAGGGAGGATAATCGATGTTAAATTCATTCATTCATTCATTTTCTTTTTGGCTTAGTCCCTTTATTAATCTGGGGTCGTCACAGCGGAATGAACCGCCAACTTATCCAGCATATGTTTTTATGCAGCTGATGCCCTTCCAGAAAAGCATCTATACTATACAGAAATGCCAACTGTCCCAGCCGAGGCTCGAACCAGCAACCTTCTTGCTGTGAGACAATCGTGCCACCATGACGCCCCAATGTAAAATTATAATTTATAAAAAAAACTGCATACTGACCACTGGGAAAACTCCTGATCATGTGTGTATATATATATATATATATATATATATATATATATATATATATAT
>CAIGQZ010000348.1:3996949-4007874 GCA_903798205.1 Danio tinwini | reverse complement strand
TATATATATATATATATATATATATATATATATATATATATATATGACTCTGGATGGCCAGTCCTCCACTGCACCTTGGTCCCACTTTCATTTCAAAGGAGCGCTACCCTGTAGTAAGATGGCAGCTCTATTGATGCGTTCCTGTCAATAGATAATAATAGCATAGGCCACATCTAATGGAAATATCTATGAATCAGGGGAACATAACAGGACATTTTTAGTATGATATTAAGGGCATTATCATACACCCTGCGCTATTAGGCGCAAGACGTGTTTGGCACGATTTGTTGCTATTTTCAGACCGGCGCAACACAAATTTGCCCGCTTTGCGCCACGTTGTTTAAATGTTAAATCCATTTGCGCCCCTTTTTGCCACTCATGGGTTTTCTGGTCTATAAAGGAGGTATGTTAGGGCGCATTGTTGGCACGTTGCTATTTTGAGTAAACGCGTACACATTGCTAAATACACACTGGATGTACAGCAATACACAAATATCTTTACAAATGAAAAATAATTAAAGGATTCAAATATTACAGACATGACTATTTTCTACATCAATATAAACACCACTGCCTCCATGCTTTCGTCACCCACGGGGGGCTTTTTCAGTTTATTCATGACGATCTGCATCTGTAAAATTTTATTATTATTATCAGTATTATTTATTATCTGCAGATTTATATTTGTTTTTGTAAACACAAGTGTAGATTTGTCCAGCTGTGGGGTTTTGAAGACGTCTGCATCACCATATGGAGCATAAGAACAGGACGTGTGTTTGGATATAACTCAGTTGTTTGAGCACACTTCATTATTATTGTTCATTTATTCCTTTGCTGGAGATTAGAACTGAATTTTGAAATAGTTTTGACACAAATCTTTGCTCTTAACAAACTAAATTAAATATGTGGGCTAATGGATGTGCTCAGTGGAGTGAGTTTCCACCGTTTCCTTACTCCACCAAAGTAAAGGAGTAAAGAGTAAAGTAAAGAGAAAGTAAAGAGGCTGAATGGAGGAGGCTCGTTCTTTATCCTCGCGCTGCAGATGCTCTGTTTAACTGTTTTCTCGCTAGTGAAGTGTTCAGTTTATCCACTTATAAAGTCCATCATATATATAGCAAATGCATCATGGAGCGACGCAGCTGAGAGTAAAGGGAATGAGAGAGGAGACTCTGATTGGTTTAATGCAGGTTATGCTCAAAACACACCCAGAACTCATTAAGAGAATAAGCACAGCCCTGTTAGACCATGCGCCGGTGCGCAGAGCGTATTTTACCATCCTTATATAGCAAAAGTAAATTCGGACATGGCCTTAATGCTTTTGCGACATGAGCTTTAGACTTTGCGCCTAGATCATTAAAATAGAGCCCTATCTGTGCAAACAGACGACGGCAGATACAAATTCTCCATCAACAGGCCACCTCTTGACATTTAATTCACTAACACTTTATTCATTTAAAGCAGGGGTCACCAATCTTGTTCCTGGAGGGCCGGTGTCCCTGCAGGCTTTAGCACCAACTTGCCTCAACACACCTGCCTGGATGTTTCAAGTATACCTAGCAAGACCTTGATTAGCTTGGTGACCCCTGATTTAAAGTCTAGGCACTTCATAATGTCCTTGTCTTCCAGAATTCTCAGCATTGTTTCCCGCTCGCACAAAACAAAATGTTTTCTTGCTTGAAGCCATTCTCAGTTGTTTATCAATAAATGTCTGATGACTGCTGTGGGTGCATCCTGACGTAAAATGTAGTGAACAGTCCTACATGACGGTAATAGTTTGATTGCAGTGTTAAAGGGCATTACTGAAGTGCAGTACAGACATGTAAAGTAGGAGTACTTCATGTCTTACTTACATTTCTATTTAGTTCCATTGTGATGTCAGTAATCAAAAATCTCTGTTTACATGGTCTACTCTTAATCAGAGTATTGACTTAGTCATATTAAAATCGAAGTATTGATGTCCATGTAAGCATACTCTGTGTCAGCAGCTGATCTGGGTGATTACAGGATGTTCCGCAGTTAATGACAGACTTGGCCTACACACACACACACACACACACACACACACACACACACACACATACACATACACACACACACAGTCATTACTCTTCAGAGACTCTGTCATTTGAGCATCAGATCACAGGGAAACAACCCCGAGAGTAAAAAACAGAAGATCATACAGTAAATGCTTCCTCACCCAATGGACACTAATGAGAGGTCAACAGGACTCCGGTGTTTTTGAAGGCAGTATTGGTACTATCAAACTTATTGTCAAAAAGAGGAGGCGGCACAAAATTTGCTTTGTTATTCTCTATTTATTGGGAAAAAAAACATGCATTTTAATTTGTTTGTGGATTTTGTTTATTGAAACCATTTGTAAGGTTATAAAAAGAAAAATGCATACAATTAAATTATTGCTTTCTTTTCTTGTTTACGTATTTATATTAAAATATAATATAATATAATATAATACTATGCAATATAGTGTAATAAAATATAGTTTAATATAATATAAAAAATAATATAATACAATGCAATATAATACAATACAGTGCAATATCAAATAATGTTATACATATAATATTATATAACACAATGCAATATAATACAATATACTAACTTTAATTTATTAAGTAATTCAAATATTTAGTTTTATATATTTTTATATAATTTGAGTTTTTTAGCAAATAAAATTAAATAAAACAAACAAATAAAAAAGTAAGCAAAAAAACAAAACATTTGTAATCAAATGCGTCAGCAGTAGTGTTTCGTTAGATAATGTAACACTTCAATTGATCCCGCAGCAGAAATCAATGATTTGAGCGTAATTCTGAATCAGCAGACACAGAGAGAATCAGCAGCTCATTTATTTGTGCAATTAGATCACACACTCCAGCATTATTATCAATAATCGATATAATATAATATAATATAATATAATAAAATGCAATATAATATATAATATAATATAATATATAATATAATGCAATATATAATATAATATAATATATAATTAATATAATATAATATAATTAATATAATATAATATAATATAATATAATGCAATATAATATAATATAATACAATATAATATAATATAATATAATATAATATAATATAATATAATATAATATAATATAATATAATATAATATAATATAATAAAATGCAATATAATATATAATATAATATATAATATAATGCAATATATAATATAATATAATATAATATATAATTAATATAATATAATATAATATAATATAATATAATTAATATAATATAATATAATATAATATAATGCAATATAATATAATACAATACAATATAATATAATATAATATAATACAATATAATATAATGCAATATAATATATAATATAATATAATATAATGCAATATAATATAATGCAATATATAATATAATGCAATATATAATTAATATAATATAATATAATGCAATATAATATAATATAATATAGTATAATATATAATTAATATAATATAATATAATATAATAATATATAATATAATATATAATTAATATAATATAATATAATATAATACAATGCAATATAATATAATGTAATGTAATATAATTAATATAATATAATATAATGTAATATAATATAATATACTATAATAAAATATAATATTATATAATGTAATATAATATAATATAATACAATGTAATATAATATAATATAATATAATATAATATAATATAATATAATGTACTATAATATAATATAATATAATATAATATAATATAATATAATATAATATAATATAATATAATGCAATATACAATACAATGCAATACAATACAATACAATACAATACAATACAATATAATATAATGCAATATAATATAATATACAATACAATACAATATAATATAATATAATGCAATATAATATAATATAATATGTAATTAATATAATATAATTTAATATAATGTAATGTAATATAATATAATGTAATATAATATATAATATAATGTAATGTAATATAATTAATATAATATAATGTAATATAATATAATATAATATAATATAATGTAATATAATTAATATAATATAATGTAATGTATAACATAATACAATAAAACCAATCCATTATTATATCTAATTAAATACATTAGAATAATTGAAATATTTTAATTATATATTTTATTTAATTTAAGAATCAGCAGCTCGTTGATTTGTGTTGTTTGAGACCCGATCACACACTCCTCCTGCATCATCATCATCATCATCATCATCAGCATTTCGGTGGCCTTTTCAGCTCTTCTTCAGGCTCGTCATGAATAAAATAATGTTGGTATTTTCACTGCGCTGAGTGCAGGAGGAGGAACTGGAGCAGGAGAATCGCGGCGAGGTTCACGGCTGTTTTTTCCGCAGGCGTGGAGCGTGAAACGAAATAATGCGATCTGACAGTTCTGGAGCAAGTAGAGGAGGCTGGACAGAGAAAGGAGGAGAAGAGAGAGAAAAAAAAGGAAAGAAAGAGAGAGTATTGAGGTCATGAATGCAGAAGGCTTGATCTTCTCTGACCTCCCAGTCTTCGCTTTTTGTCTTTAAATGATGAGCGCTTTGTTTGCGGAGTGAGGAGATCTCACCGTGTGAACAAACATCACTGCGGTATTACCGTATATTCACTTGCTATGTAAAGATGATTGTTCTTTTGTGATGGTGATGACAGTACATACTATTTTAACGTATACAGTTGAAGCCTGAAAATTTTCCCCAAATTTTTTTCAACACATTTCTAATCATAATAGTTTTAATAATTTCTATTAAAATTTCTAATAACTGATTTCTTTTCTCTTTGTCATGATGACAGCACATAATATTAGACTAGATATTCTTCAAGACACTAGTATTCAGCTTAAAGTGACATTTAAAGGCTTAACTAGGGTAATTAGGGTAAAGTTAGGGTAATAAGTCAAGTCATTGTATAACAGTGGTTTGTTCTGTAGACAATCCAAAACAAATATTACTTAAGAGGGCTAATAATATTGACCTTAAAATGGGTTTAAAACTATTAAGAACTGCTTTTATTCTAGCCGAAATAAAACAAATAAGACTTTCTCCAGAAGAAAAAATATTATAGGAAATACTGTGAAAAATTCCTGCATCTGTTCAACATCATTTGGGACATATCTGAAAATTTTGACAGGAGGGTGAATAATTTTAATTCTAATATTATGGACAAATATTACTGTGGTATTACCGTATATTCACTCGGCCCATAAAGACTTGTGTTTTGAGTCAAACTGTGACGCTGAAAAGTGTCTTTAACTGTTATACTGTTTATAACTGTTTATAACTGTTTATATGTCAACATTATTTGTCTGTCATATTTATAACAATAATCATATGACAGCATAAAATACTGTATTGAAGGATCACAATTTAGCCTCAAATTAGTTCACTATCGTCTGAAATTTACATTTTTTTTCCACTAAACTTAAAAGGTTTTCCAGTTTTATCAGCAAGAACAATTTCATCAACTCAACAAGAATCTATTACAGTTTGATCACGTACTTTTATTTATATATAATGTATATTAAGGCTTATATTGTTATAAATATGTTGGTTTACTTTCATTTACAAATACATTTTTTGTTACACTGACAACTGACTGAAAGATATTTCACCTACATTTCATTTGCATTTAATTTACTTTCCATGCATTTAAATAGCATTTTTTTGTAAAATTTTCTTTAAATGACAAACCTTTTGTGTTTGCGGTTGGAAAAAAAGGAAAAAAATAATTACTTAAGAGGGCTAATATTATTGAGCTTAAAATGGTTGTTAAATATTTAAGCACTGCTTTATTCCAGTCAAAATTAAAAAGATATACAGTATATCTTTCTCCAGGAGAAAAAATATATTAGGAAATACTGTGACAGATTTCTTTGCTCTGTTCAACATCACTTTGAAAATCTTTAAAATAGAATACAAATTTCACAGGAGAGCTAGTAGTTTTGGCTTTATTTGTATATAAAATCACTTTAGGAAATTTGTCTGGTCTTTTTCTGAGTGACAAGATCTCGTCAAGTGGACAAACAGTACTGCAGTATTACCGTATCATCAATCGCTCCGTAAAGACTTTTATTCTTGATTGAAATGTCAATGGTCAGGTTTTGACAACCACTAAAATGTCTTTAAATATAAAAACAGTTTATTTGTCATGTATTGTGTCCATCATATTTAAAACAACAATCATATGAGGACATATTAGAAGACCCCAAAATACTCATTAATTATCATCTGAAATCTTAATAGTTTGCTACTAGCCATCGAACACTAGGTTTTACGCATTTAAAAGCAAGTCATTTTTCATCATCTCAAGGATTAAATGTAGTATGAGCACTTATTTATAGATGTGTTTTAATAAGTAAATACATACTAATTGTCAAAAATTAAAAATCTATTTCTGTTACACTGACAAATGCCGGGACGTTATTTTAACATTTTATTAATAAGTAAATTAAATGCAATGTAATTAAAATCACTTTTGTAAATTTCTTTAATGTCTTTAAATGATGCATCCTTTGTTCTTGCTGTGTGGAGAAAAATTACTGCGGTATTACCGTATATTCACTTGTTTTGTTTTCTGATCTTTGCCATGATGACAGCACATAATATTAGACTAGACATTCTTCAAGACACTAGTATTCAGCTTAAAGTGACATTTAAAGGCTTAACTAGGGTAATTAGGGTAAAGTTAGGGTAATTAGGCAAGTTATTGTATAACAGTGGTTTGTTCTGGAGACAATCCAAAACTAATATTGCTGAAGGGGGCTAATAATATTGACCTTAAAATGGCTTTAAATAAAATTAAGAACTGCTTTTATTCTAGAGGAAATAAAACAAATAAGATTTTCTCCAGAAGAACAAATATTATAGGAAATACTGTAAAAAATTTCCTGAATCTGTTCAACATCATTTGGGAGTTTTTTGACAGAAAAAAAAATCACAGGAGGGTGAATAATTACAAAAAATTCAACCAATGTTTTCTCTTTTTCTAATCTTAACAGCTCTATTGGTTTTCATCATATATGCAAAAGAGCAGCGTGAACATTCTTAGTAAATGTGTCTTTAAATGCTGAATGAGATCTTCAAATGAGATCTCACCATGTGAACAAACATTACTGCGGTGTTACCGTATATACATTCACTCGTTTTATTCTTGGTTGAAATGTCAATGGACGAATTGAACCGTGAGCGAAAGCTTCAGCATCATCTGACATTTTAAACCTGCTTTGACATGATGATGGAAACCCTCATCTGACAGAAAAGTGGAGGAGTTTATGAAAACAGATCCAAAAATGTCAGATTTATTTAATATCGCACTGATTCAGTTTTAGCCGTTGTCATGTTTTTATTGTTGTTCCGAACGCGTTTGGTGCTTTACATACAGTGCTCAACATATGAGTTCACCCCTTACAAATCTCTCATTTAAATTCATATATGCTATATGAAGCTTTACAATATTTTATTTGTGCATATACACTCTTTGGCCACTTTATTAGGTACACCTTACTAGTATCGGGTTGGACCCCTTTTGCCTTCAGAACTGCCTTAATCCTTCGTGGCAGAGATTCAACAAGGTACTAGAAATATTCCTCAGAGATTTTGCTCCATATTGACATGATAGCATCACGCAGTTGCTGCAGATTTGTCGGCTGCACATCCATGATGAGAATCTCTCGTTCCACCATATCCCAAAGGTGCTCTATTGGATTGAGCTCTGGTGACTGTGGAGGCCATTTGAGTACAGTGAACTCATTGTCATGTTCAAGAAACCAGTCTGAGATGATTGGTGCTTTATGACATGGTGCGTTATCCTGCTGGAAGTAGCCATCAGAAGATGGAGACACTGTGGTCATAAAGGGATGAACATGGTCAGCAACAATACTCAGGTAGGCTGTGGTGTTGACACCATGCTCAATTGGTACTAATGGACCCAAAGTGTGCCAAGAAAATATCCCCCACACCATTACATCACCACCACCATCACAATCATGTTGCTGACGTGATGTGCTCCGAATGTGTCAGCAGAAATGGAGACTCATCAGACCAGGCAACGTTTCTCCAATCTTCTATTGTCCAGTTTTGGTGAGCCTGTGTGAATTGTAGCCTCAGTTTCCTGTTCTTAGCTGACAGGAGTGGCACCCGGTGTGGTCTTCTGCTGCTGTAGCCCATCCGCCTCAAGGTTGGACGTGTTGTGTGTTCAGAGATGCTCTTCTGCAGACCTCGGTTGTAACGAGTGCTTATTTGAGTTACTGTTGCCTTTCTATCAGTCTGGAACCAGTCTGGCCATTCTCCTCCGACCTCTGGCATCAACAAGGCATTTGCGCCCCCAGAGCTGCCGCTCACTGGATATTTCCTCTTTATCGGACCATTCTCTGTAAACCCTAGAGATGGTTGTGCGTGAAAATCCACCAACTATTCCAGCATTTTACACAGCGGATGCCCTTGCAATGCAACCCAGAACTGGGAAACACCCATACACTCTCACATTCACTCACACACACACACACACACACACACACACTCATACACGGTGGTCAATTTAGCTCATCAATTCCCCTATAGCATGTGGGAAACTGGAACACCTGAAGGAAACCCATGTTAATAAATGTAATTATGACATTATTTATTATGTTAGAGACGAGTTGAGTTTTGGCTGTCAAGTTAAAGGGGAGAAGTTCAGACGCATCCCAGAATGCTGTGGTGTTGGCAGTGTGACATCATCATCATCATCACAACACCTGCATCGCAACCACACATGACCATTCGGCTCGTAAAAGTTCAGGACGCCCAAACATCCCATATTAATGTATTCATTTGCCTTTATTAAAATTTTCAGGTGCATTCAGGCTGCCAAAATGTCCTCTCGTGGTTTGACTCAATAAAGAAGCATGAATAATTGTTTATTAATACATTCTTGTTAGTAAATGCTTAATATTTTTACTGTGCAAATCATATTTTAAAACTGTGGAGTTTTGTTTAACATATGCTTTTTATATTTATACGTTATTTATTTAAATATAAATAAATATTATATGATGGCACGGGGGCTTAGTGGTTAGCACTGTGGCCTCACAGCAAGAAGGCCGCTGGTTCGAGTCTCGGCTGGGTCAGTTGGCATTTCTGTGTGGAGTTTGCATGTTCTCCCTGTGTTGGCGTGGGTTTCCTCCGGGTGCTCCGGTTTCCCTCACAATCCAAACTATAGATGAACTAAATTGCCCGTAGTGTATGAGTGTGTATGGGTGTTTCCCAGTACTGGGTTGCAGCTGGAAGAGCAACCGCTGTGTAAAACATATGCTGGATAAGTTGGTGGTTCATTCCACTGTGGCAACCTCTAGTTTAATAAAGGGACTAAGCTGAAGGAAAATGAATGAATATTACATATATTTATACTTGATGATGATGCAAACTTGCAAAAGCCACGTGGTTCCATATGTTTGCTAGTTTTTGCATTTATACTATACTATATTATTATTAAACTAATTATATTTAATTATAATTATATTTAGGCAGTTCATTCCGCTGTGGCGACCCCTTTTAAATAAAAGACTTAGCAGAAGGAAAATGAACGAATTAATGAATATATTATATTTATGAATGAATAATAACTGCATAATTATCATTTTATTATGATACGATTGGTTTTTAGGCCTTTTTTATTAAGTTTGTAAATACATTAAAGGTGCTGTATGTCAGTGTTTGACTCTTCTAAAGCATAAAAACACCATAATATGTGTGCAGATATTAAGAAACATGCTCAGTGAACATTCTTGGTTATCTGCAGTCAGATATTCTTCTTTGAAAATGTGTGTTACGTGGCAGAATGCTGTCTTTGTTTTGGTCTCTTTAACCCGCCCACTGCCAGTTTAGCCAATTATATTCCAGCACCAGGTTGCCTTGGTGAAAAACACCGTATTTCATTCATTCATTCAGGAAGGCTCTCAAAGTATGCATCTATGACCGAAATGCGAGCTCCGGTGGAAAGTAGCAGACTCTAAAATGAGATGCAGATTCAGAGTTCCACATGAGTTTATTAATTAGCAAATGATATACATATTATGAGCATAAACATTAGATGAGCAGGTTACATTGTAACCCTGTGTCCTAACAACACCCTACGTGATGAGATTTGCAGTGATGAGCAATCTGCCTGTTTGCACCAAACAAAACACGACAGAAATGTAAATACAGCCATTCAGATGCACAGAATAGTGCACTCACTGCACTTCAGCGAAATGGTCCAGGTTTATAATTTAATGAATGCATATTAAAGCTCTTTAACATTATTAAATGAAGATGCTGAATCACTGATATGTGTAGGTTTGCACCGAGTCATCTAAGGTGAACTATCTGCTGCTGCTTTCAGTAGTATGACAATAAATGTGATGTAAAATGGCGTTCAAACTCACATTATTAGCATTCAACACTGAATAAAGCACATGAGCTGTACCTGAGCTGATCATTGTTTTCTGTTGTTCTGCTGTGAGTAATAGTAGCCGTTTCTAATATATCAATTTCAGGTGTTGGTTTGGACAAAAACTAATTTTAATATGGAGAATATTCCTTCTATCATGCCCCGTTGCTTTATTTTAGAACACAATTAAAATCTGCCTTTAGGCTCGATCGTCAGGCACACTCCTGTTGGTGTCGTCAATCTGGCAACATGCACTTGTGTGTTTTGAACCAGGTGTGCAATACCTAGTTCAACCACTGGGTGTCAAACCTACATACTGCACCTTTAAATAATTTTTATAAAATGATATATAATGATTTATGGTAATTGAAGGTTAGACCGCAAATTATGATGTTTGATTTACTAAAAACAAATTTTTAAAGTTAAATAATTTTATTATTAACAAAATTTAATGTTATTTGTCAAATCAAACTCA
>CAIGQZ010000348.1:3906987-3921648 GCA_903798205.1 Danio tinwini | reverse complement strand
TGTAGTACACCACGCCCACCAAAAGGGTACACTTTGTAGTGGAAACGCAAGCCTGATAAAGGTGACCCGTACCAACCTGTACCGTACCGTACTGTACCACTCACTGAAAACGAGCCATTAGGGGAGCATGGGGCACAGTAATGAGGGATTAAATGTAACACAGAGTTTTAAGGTATTTGCTCAGGGTTAACCATGGCATGCTTCCGAGGTTTTCACCACAGTGTCGGCAGACGTCTTCCTGCCAATGATTGAATAATTTCAATACTGCTCATTATGGTGGTACTTGCAGAGACTATTTTTTTCTGAGGTGGTACTTTATAAAAAAGTTTGAGAACCACTGGGCTGGAATAAAAGAAGTTAATAATTGATTTAAAGCCATTTTAAGGTCAATATTATTAGCCCCCTTAAGCAATATTAGTTTTGGATTATCTCCAGAACAAACCACTGTTATACAATGACTTGCCTAATTACCCTAACTTTACCCTAATTACCCTAGTTAAGCCTTTAAATGTCACTTTAAGCTGAACACTAGTGTCTTGAAGAATATCTAGTCTAATATTATGTGCTGTCATCATGGCAAAGAGAAAAATCAGTGATTAGAAATGAGTTTTTAAAACTATTATGATTAGAAATGTGTTGAAAATTATCTTTCCATTGAACAGAAATTGGAGAAAAATACACAGGAGGGTGAATAATTCTGACTTCAACTGTGTAAATGTCTGTATACTTGAAAAGTGTATTACTAGCACTGGTATGATGGGTGTGATCCTCTGACCGCTGTTCGTCCTCCTCCTCCTCTTGATCTGCTATGTGGATGTCTTGTTGTGTTCGGGGCAGAAGCTCAAGGCGTGAGGTGTGAAGCGGTGAAACATCCGGTCATTTGAACACTGACGTCCTGACCTGACACTCAATAAAGCAGAAGCAGCTCAACATTTCACACAGGCTGAGGAGAGCATTTACTGAACGTACATTTACACTGGAGTGATTTAACACGGGACACGTCTCACGCTTCATCTGCTCTCCCACTCACACATGCTCTTATTAGCATTACAGGAACATAAATTAAGCTAGCGAGCGCTGTTATCATGGCTAACAGGATGTACACATACTGTATATATAGCCAGATAACACATGCATGAATAGGATCTGATGATAAGACTAATTATTCTCAGAAACAGGTTTGGTAAACACTCATGAGGAAATAAGAGCCTTACTCAAGAAAATACCTACATATACACTAGTGAAATATCATGTATATGTAGTTAATATATAATATAGGAAAATGTGTTGTAAAATAAGGTTTGCTTTTTGAAGTGAACTCTTGTATTATGTCTTTTAAATATAAATCACCGGCCACTTTATTAGGTACACCTGTCCAACTGCTCGTTAACGCAAATTTCTAATCAGCCAATCACATGGCAGCAACTCAATGCATTTAGGCATGTAGACATGGTCAAGATGATCTGCTGCAGTTCAGAGCGAGCATCAGAATGGGGAAGAAAGGGGATTTAAGTGACTTTGAATGTGGCATGGTTGTTGGTGCCAGACGGGCTGGTCTGAGTATTTCAGAAACTGCTGATCTACTGGGATTTTCACGCACCACCATCTCTAGGGTTTACAGAGAATGGTCCGACAAAGAGGAAATATCCAGTCAGTGGCAGTTCTGTGGGCACAAATGCCTTGTTGATGCCGGAGGAGAATGGCCAGACTGGTTCCAGCTGATAGAAAGGCAACAGTAACTCAAATAAGCACTCGTTACAACATCATGAAAGCATGGATCCATCCTGCCTTGTATCAGCGGTTCAGGCTGGTGGTGGTGGTGTAATGGTGTGGGGGATATTTTCTTGGCACACTTTGGGTCCATTAGTACCTATTGAGCATGGTGTCAACGCCACAGCCTACCTGAGTATTGTTGCTGACCATGTCCATCCCTTTATGACCACAGTGTCTCCATCTTCTGATGGCTACTTCCAGCAGGATAACGCACCATGTCATAAAGCACCAATCATCTCAGACTGGTTTCTTGAACATGACAATGAGCTTAATCCAATAGTGCACCTTTGGGATGTGGTGGAACAGGAGATTGGCATCATGGATGTGCAGCCGACAAATCTGCACCAACTGCGTGATGCTGTCATGTCAATATGGAGCAAAATTGTATTATTATTATTATTATTATTATTAATTATTTTTATGAATCATTGTGAAGGTAATTTTGACTCTTGTTCTAGTCATTTACATTTTACCCCCAGATATTTACAATTGCCAAAGTTTTGACTAAAAAGGAATATAATTTTGTTTTATTTAATGCACAAAAAGGCTCTAAATGACAACATTACTTAAACTGTTTTATTCAAGCGCATAACTATCATAAATTAATTACATTTATTAATTTAATCAGTCATTAATCTTTAACCATTAAATCCAATCAAATGAAAGCAGAGGTGGGGTTTCTGTTGAGGTGACAACAGTTTTTGTGCTGTCAAGATGACTATGGAGACTTAAAGGTAGAGGAAAGACTAGGGCTCACTGTTGGAGTAATCCAGAGCTATTTGACGTCACAAATTGTGAATATCACAATATTATTAAATATAACAATTATAACAATATCAACAGCAGTGCTCATGCACAATACACAGCTGAATCAGTGGTTGCCTAGCAACATAAAAAGCGCAGCACACTTCTTTATTTTCTTGGGAAAGCGCAGTCGGTTTTCTGTTTGCTTGTTCATGCGATGAGATGTGATTGGGGGAAGATCTGGCATTTAGTGTAATTATTGAGCTCTGCTTATCTTTGCGGTCTGGTCCGATCATTTAGATTCATCTGCTGTTACGGTTTTAAAAAGTGAGTAAACGCGTTGCCTTTAAAGCAACAAACTTAAAAAACTTAAACTTAAAAAAAGTCAGCAAACCCATTGACTTAACTTTAGAATTATGCAGATAGTTTATTTACTAAATAATTATAAGACAACGAGTTGACTCTCTTTTTTAAAGTCTGCATGAACTGGAAGCTATTTTTTTTCCCCTCATATCATGCTGGAGTTCTTAGAGAAACGGAATATTAAATGAGTAAACAGTGGGCGTGGCTTGTTTTTCTACTGCAAGCTGGTTGGATGTAGTAAAGTAGACATTTCATTCAGAAAGATGATGAAAAAGGTTTGGGGAGAGTTACTACAACAGACTCCTCCTCCTCCTCACCATTTCTGTTTGTTGATGTCAAAACTGACAGCTGAAGGGGCGTGATTATGTTTGCCACACCCATTACCTCAGACTGACCTAATAGGAGAATTTAACTGAAAACAAACAGGAAGTGCAAACATTTTGTGTTTCTTAATGACATGCTCTGATGAATTGTTCACCACTAAACTAGCAATGTGAGCTAACAAAATGAATAAGGTTTTTTTAATTTGATGGGGACTTTAAGTAAAGTCAACCAATCGCTTTTTAGTATGTAAGCGTTTTTTCTGATCACCTGTGTGTGTGTGTTTGTGTGTGCAGTTTCAGTGAGGACGGGATGGAGGTGATGGAGAAGCTGATCTATCTTTTCCGCAAGTTTCATCAGCTGAAGGTCAGCAATGAGGAGTACGCCTGCATGAAAGCCATCAACTTCCTCAACCAAGGTAAAACACACACATCTGCATCTGGCGTACGTCAGCACACAGCTAAAGCACAATTCACACTTATCTGTAGCATTTGTACTTCTGCGATAACACTTCTAAAAAACTAGCAGGTCGTGGGGATTCTCTGTCTTGAGTTTCTTTTGGCCCGTTTCAACTGAGTGGTACAGTACGGTACGGTACGGTTTCCTACGCTTTTATGGCCGTTTCCACTGTCAAAAGGCGTACCGAACCGAACCGTACCCTTTTTTTGGCACCCTTTCGAAAGGGTACCAAACACGAGAAAGGGTACCAAAAGATGGAGCTAGACGCGCAGCTGAACGCTATTGGTTTAGAGAGATACGTCATGCAACAAGCCAGAATGAAAACAAAGAAACCGCCATGTTTTCATACACAGCCGAGAGACTATATATATACATATAAAAACATATAATAACGAGCTCTGATCGATCTGGGCTCAAATGAACATTGTCGTCGTCTTGATAAACAGCCACAAAGCAAAAAAGAAGAGCAGATTTTACCCTGTGCCCGTAGTTTTTTATGAGCCAGTCTGAATCGTGAGCGATTTCTCTTTCTTGCTTGCGCTCGCCGCGAGTCTATATCTGAAATAACAAACTTCTTGAGCTGATGATAATAACCTGCGCTTGATTATTGACGTGCTTTTGAAACCTGATCCTGTCAGAAACAGATAAACGCGAGAGTGACGAGCCAAAAAAAAACAAAGGAGAAGCCGGAAATAAAGGAGCACATTATTACTACAGCAAACGTGAACAAACTGCCATGTTTAACTATTATCATCACCTGCTGGACTATTATGAACTCAGAATGATGGAGTTACTCTAACAGAAGGCTACACGTGCTGCTGAAGATTACAGACACATTTAATCAGGAGAGGTCTGCACTGACTGTGGGCTCTATTTCATGTTGCTTTGCCCCTAAATAAGGACTACATGTCTGCTGTGTGTAGTTTATCTGTAGGTGGTAACATATCGGAGACTGTAAGGGTCTGTATGTGTTCATATACATGTATGTTCATTTATTTATTATTTAATATAATTGCAGACGTTACAGTAGGCTATTTCACACTGTCATAGATCTGCAGTTATAATCAACTCATGTTCATAGTAAAGTTAGTAATAAACATTTATACAGAAGTATTTATGTGTGTAAAGCATCTGTGTTGTGAGAAGTGCTTCTCAGATGATATGTGAGTGACCCGTACAGCTTTACTTTAGACATTTTCTCTAGTGAAAATGACGTCGACTGCAACTTTCTGTCGTACACCACGCACACCAAAAGAGTACCATTGGTACCCTTTTAGCAGTGGAAACGCAAGCCTGATAAAGGTGACCCGTACCGTACCGTACTGTACCAGTCAGTGGAAACGAGCCATTATGGTTTTGTCAATGATTTATGTTTACTCTGGAAATGCATGTGATGCTACTGTGTCCTACACTGCAAAAAAATGCCTTTCCTACTTGTAACTAGTAATTAGCGAGATTCATCAGGTAAATGGTGATGTCTTTCTCATGAATTAATGCCGCACACTCAGAGACGTCACGATGTACTCGCCGGTACAGACATCCAGTCTCCACGCTGGACTACACACAAGCCTCTAATCGTCGTGACGCAGCTTCAAAAACTCATTTCAAACTGGAAGAACGAATTAGCTTGAGATAACGCAAAAACAACCGATTTTCACTCTTTAGTGAGATATATGTGTCCTCATAGTGTTTACAGCAGCGTGGGACACATATATGACTGTCAACAGCTCAACACATGTGTTCTGGTGTTTCGTGACCCTTTAAAGGTTTGTGACAAATCAAGGAAGAGTAAATGATGACAGCATGTTCAGTTTTGCGTGAACTATCCCTTTCTTGTGCACGAGATCTGTAGATTTAAAAATTAGAGCTATAATGTCAGTGGTAAAACAGTTGGTCATACATAGCTTTTATATTTGCCTAGATATCCGTGGCCTGACCAATGTGACGCAGCTGGAACAGTTGAACAAGCGTTATTGGTACGTTTGTCAGGATTACACCGAGTACAAGTACCCTCACCAGCCCAAACGCTTCCCCGAGATCATGATGTGTCTGCCAGAGATACGCTGCATTGCAGGTGAGTCCAGAAAGCCGCTCTTAAATCTGCCATCGGCCATCATTCTTCAAAATATCTTCTTTAGTGTTCAAGAGAAGAAAAAAACTGTAATATATTTTAAAGGGGTCCTATTATGCCACTTATTACAAGATGTAAAATAAGAGTGTCCCAAGAGTGTGTGTATGTGACGTTTTAACTCAAAATAGCACACAAATAATGTTTTCCAACTCTCTAAAACTGACCCTTTCAGGCTTTGATCCTAATTGTGGCGTTTTGGTGACTGTCGCTTTAAATGCAAATGAGATCGTGCTCTTTTCAGAAGAGGGCGGAGCTGCAAGTGCCTGAGTGGCAGCATAGTGGCAGATTCAAAAGCAGAACTAGGCTCCTATGCTAATGAGGGAGAGATGGTCACTAGTGGGCGGGGCTTCCCCTTCTGATGATAAAGGAAGAATGTCAATCAAAGTGTTTCTGCAGAGTGTTTTCATCACGTCTGACTGTAAAAATAATGCAATTAATAAATGTTTAACATTAGAAGCTGGTTATATTCACACACTGTTGCCACACAACAATGTTTAAACCCTTAATAAACCCCTTATATAGGTGATTTTGCATAATAGGTCCTCTTTAAATAAGTATTGAAAGAGACTTAATTTTAATCTAACCTGCTGTATTTTGGGCTGGTGTTTCAGGGAAGCTGGTCAACATCCCTCTGGAGCAGCTCCCTCTGCTCTTTAAGGCAGTATTGCACTCCTGTAAGTCCAGTCTGAGCAGCTACAGGACAAGCTCCTCCCCCTGTGTGACGAAGGGTACCGCTCCTGCCAACTAGCCATGCCCCTTTTCCAGAAACACCCTCCCCATCTATTGCACGGGGGTGGGGTGTGTCTTGGGGGCGGGGCTTCCGGTACCTCCTGCTCCTCCTCCTCCTCCTCTCATGAATGTGACAAGAAACGATTTTATGCATTTCGTTTAGAGTAGCGTTGTTGTTGTTGTTTTTATTTCTCTCTCTCTCTATTTATTACCAGACAGAGCTGAATGTATGTTGAACCACACTGTGCACATGCTCCTTTCTCGAATGGAAATGCACAACAAGCGCAGTGGATTTTCACACGCTTCAGTCCAACTGCGAGATGTGACTCGATGGGATTAGATCTACTGCTTGGGTTTATTGTTGTTCACTTTCGTTAGGGGCAGATTGTCGCTTTATTGAAAGACTACCTCAGGACGAACATGCTTCGCGTATTCTCTCTCTCTCTGTTTCGCGGGAAGTTAACGTTCGACGCTGTGCCTCCAGTTTCACAACATTTTTGAGGCGTTTGCCTAAAAAATGGTTCTCATATTCAGTAGCCACATAAAAGATTTTGTTTTTAACGTTTCTATACTTTAAATGCTAGGTTGTCGTAATCTAACATTGGGTTAAATATTGACAAACCAAACTGTTGGGTTAATAACGTCATTTACAGGGATAGTTCACCTAAAAATTATAATTCACTCACTTTTAGCGCAAAAGGAGATATTTTGAAAAATGTTGGAAGCTTTAACCATTGACTTCCATAGTAGGAAAAACAAGTGGAAGTCAATGGTTACAGGCTTCCAACATTTTTCTAAATATCTCCTTTTGTGTTTAACACAAGAAAGAAACTAGAGTGAGTAAATAAACAACGTGAAATTTTTGTGGTGAAAGATTTTTTTTACGTTTCTATACGTTAATGCTGGGTTGTCATAGTTTAACATTGGGTTAAATATTGACAAACCAAACTATAGGGTTAAAAAAGTCATTTAAAGGGTTAGTTCACCTAAAGAGTATTATTTACTCACTTCATAGATATCTTGAACTGCTGGAAACCTGTAACCATTCACTTCCATAGTAGGAAAATGAATAGAAGCCAATGTTGAACACAAAAGAAGATATTTTGAAAAATGTTGGAAGCTTGTATCCATTTACTTCAATTCATTTTTCCTACTAGGGAAGTCAATGGTTACAGGCATTCAACATTTTTCAAAATATCTCCTTTTGTGTTCAACGTAAGAAAGAAACTCAAACCGGTTTGAAACAAGTGTGAGTAAATAAACTAATTTAAATTTTATTTATTGTATAGAAACATTAAATGTTTTTAATGTTTCTATACTCTAAATAGGTTACCGTAATCTAACATTGGGTTAAATATTGACAAACCAAACCATTGGGTTAAAACAATATAATTTAAATAGATAGTTCTCCTGAAAATGATCATTTACTCACTTTTCGCAGAAAAGAAGATATCTTGAAGAATGCTGGAAACCTGTAACCATTCACTTCTATAGTAGGAAAAACTAATTAAATGTTAAAGTAAATGGTTACACGCTTCCAGCATTTTTCAAAATATCTTCTTTTGTGTTCAATGCAAGAAAGAAACTCAAACAAGAGTGAGTAAACAAAACAACGTGTAATTTTTATGGTAAAAGATTGTTTTTAATGTTTCTATACTCTAAATGCTAGGTTGTCACAGTCTAACATTGGGTTAAATATCGACAAACCAAACCATTGGGTTATAAAAATTGTATTTAAAGGGATAGTTCACCTAAAAATGACAATTTACTCACTTTTAACACAAAAGAAGATATTTTGAAAAATGTTGGGAGCCTGTAATCACTGACTTTCGTTGAGTTTTTATTTTTCCTACTATGGAAGTGAATGGTTACAGGTTCCAAGCATTCTTCAAGATATCTTCTTTTGTGTTCAAAACAGGTTTAAAATAAGGGTTGGTAAATAAACAAATTGTAATTTTTGTAGTGAAATATTATTTTAAATGTTTCTATACTCTAAATGCTGGGTTGTCAAAATCTAATATTGGGTTAAATATTGACAAACCAAAGCGATGGGTTAAAAAAAAATATTTAAAGGGATAGTTCACCTACAAATGATAATTTACTCACTTTTAGCACAAAAGAAGATATTTGGAAGAATGCTGAAACCTGTAACCATTCACTTCAACAAATGGAAGTAAAATGCTTATAGGCTTCCAACATTTTTCAAAATATCTCCTTTTATGTTCACCACAGGAAAGAAACCGGTTTGAAACGAGGGCTAGTAAAATAACCATTTACTCACTTTCAGCACAAGAGAAGATATCTTGAAGAATGCTGGAAACCTGCAACCATTCACTTCCATAGTAAGAAAAACAAATGGAAGTCAATGTTTACAGCCTTCCAACATTTTTCAGAATATCTTCTTTTGAGTTCAACAGATTTGAAACAAGGGTGAGTAGTTAAATGATTCGTTGTTGTGGTGAACTGTCCCTTTAAATAGAATTAAAACACTTACATTTATACTTAAATGACACTTTTCAACCCAACAGCTTTGTTTTTTATCGCATTTGTTTAAGCATGCACAGAAGTCGAGATGTTTACACAAAAGAGAGAGACGTACAGCGGCATTTCACAATCATAGGCTGGGGATTAAACAAGGATTTTACTTGATGACAGTACGTGTTGAGATTTTGCGTTTGTTGATTTTCTTTTTTGTCTTACTTTTGACCAAAGTGATATGCAAATTTGGAGGGGCGTAAGCACTGCTTGGCTCCGCCTTCAGTGGTAAGAAGTGTTTATCTTTAGCATCCGCCAAATATTTAGCATCTATGGTTTTGAATTAACGTATATATATATTTGAGCATAAATGTGGATTTCCTCCCCTCATGTTGTAAACAGGGTAAAGTTACTGTTTTTTAATTGACGTTCACCCTCTCTCAGATATAATGCAGTGCTGATGTACTTGTAGTTAGTAGTTTGTAGTGTCCAGGACATCGTAGGTCCTTGTAGAGGTTTTTTAATTTGGTTTTATGAGATCGGGGGAGGGGTTGTTTTTGTTTTTCGGGTTGTTTTTCGAGTATCAAAATGCAATGAGTTTTACTGTATCCGGCAATTGTTTAAGACATTCCAGACACGTTCGCTATGCGTCGAGTAATGTTTACATATTTGCACCAGACAATGAAAGAGCAGCTAAACCAACCTGTATGGTGGACCATTACCGCTCTGTGTGTCCTTAATATTCTGCATTTCATCCATCATCTTTTCATTCATTACATTTATTTCACTGCAAAAAAAAACTAACTAAAATGCTTTGATTGCTTTGAGTTTTGGTCTTGTTTCTAGTCTAAATATCTCCAATTTCTTAAAGCACGAAGCCTTTTCTGGACAAGGATAAAATTTAGTGGCGTTTTCAGAAATAATGAGTCAAAATAAAATGTGTTTTTTGAGGAAAACAAGCAAAATAATCTTGTTTTTATAATTTACTCACTTTTAGCACAAAAGAAGATATCTTGAAGAAGGCTGAAAACCTGTAACCATTCACTTCTATAGTAAGAAAAACTAATGGAAGTCAATGTTTACAGGCTTCAACGTTTTTCAAAATATCTCCTTATGTGTTCAACACAAGAAAGAAACTCAAACTGGTTTGAAACAAGAGTGACGTCATTTACATAATTTTCTCAACCACATTCCTGGAAGACCACCAGCACTGCATCTTTTGGATGTCTCTTTTGTCTGTCACACCCATTACAGGTCTTTCAGTCTCTGCTGACGATCTGATGATCTGAATCAGGTGTGTTTGGTTAAGGAGACATGGAAAATGTGCAGAGCTGGTGGTCCTCCAGGAACGTGGTTGAGAAACACTGGTCTAGAACATCCTCAGCCTTCCTCAATGGACTTCATAATTTAGCTGAAAAACACTGCACAAAATGTCTCATTTTTAGTCCAAATATTTAAAGGTTCTTAAATCAAGAAGCATTTTCTAGACAAGAACAAAATATAGTCTTGTTTTCAGAAATAATGAGTTTTGGATTGAAACAAGCTAAATAATCTTGATTTTCATTTTGACATAAGATTATTTTGCTTAACCCATTATGATATAAGGTATCATACTGTAAATGATCTCCTAAATTACAGCTGATTTTACGATATCTTATATCATAATGGGTTAAAAATGTCATTTAAAGGGATAGTTCACCTAAAAAATATAAGTTACTCACTTTTAGCACAAAAGAAGATATCTTGAAGAATGTTGGAAACCTGTAACCATTCACTTCCATAGTAAGAAAAACAAATGGAAGTCAATGTTTACAGGCTTCCAACATTTTTCTAAATATCTCTTTTTGTGTTCAACATAAGAAAGAAACTCAAACTGGTTTGAAACAAGGGTGACGTCAGAGACATCAGAGACATCTAGAACATCCTCAGCCTTCCTCAATGGACTTTCAGTTCATATTTCAGCAGGAAAACACTGCACAAAATGTCTTAAATATCGAAACGTTCTTAAATCAAAAAGCATTTTCCAGAAAAGTATAAAATATAGTCTTGTTTTCAGAAATAATGAGTCAAAATTAAGTGAGTTTTTGATTAAATCAAGCTAAATAATCTTAAACATAAGATTATTTTGGCTTATCCCATTATGATATAAGGTATCGTAAAATATCTCATATTACAGCTAAATAATAAATAAATGAACTATACATAAACCATATTATTTTAAAGCTTTCAATCCTTTCAATTCATTGTAAACCGTTTTACTTTATTGCTTTTTCTTTTGACAAACGGCCAAACAGAATTCTCTAATATCTTTATCGGTAGATTATTTTGCTTGTTTTTAATAAAAAACGTACTTGATTTTGACTCATTATATCTGAAAACACCATTATATTTTGTGCTCGTCCAGAAAAAGCTTCTTGATTTAGTCATTTTTAGATATTTGACTTATTTAACTCTACATAAAAAAAACATTTTTGGCAGTGTTTGAGGTTTCTCTGTGGTTTTGGAGTGTGAGCTTGCTTAAATGTCAGACTAAACTCCTGATACTGATAGTGTTTGTTACAGGTAAAAACTACAAAACATCTCGACTTAGACTGCAATAACACACATTTTCAAGCCGTCGTTTACATCAGAGACGTCTAGAACATCCTCAGCCTTCCTCAATGGACTTTCAGTTCATATTTCAGCAGGAAAACACTGCACAAAATGTCCTAAATATCTAAACGTTCTTAAATCAAGAAGCATTTTCCGGACGAGCACTAAATATTGTTTTATTTTCACAATTAATGAGTCAAAATGCAGTGAGTGTTTTATTAAAACAAGCTAAATAATCTGTAATGTTCTCTTTTCAAACTGAAAACAAGACTATCTTGCTTTATTTGCAGATTATCTTGCTTGTTTTTAAGGTTACACTCACTTCATTTTGACTCATTAATTCTGAAAACACCACAATATTTTATACTCCTCTAGTAAATGCTTCTTGATTTATGAATATTTAGATTATTGGATTAGAAACTACCTAATCAAAGCAGTGTTTGAGGTTTCTCTGTGGTTTTGGAGTGTGAGCTTGCTTAAACGTCAGACTAAACTCCTGATACTGATAGTGTTTGTTACAGGTAAAAACTACAAAACATCTCGACTTAGACTGCAATGACATGCATTTTCAAGCCATCATTTACGTCAGAGACGTCTAGAACATCCTCAGCCTTCCTCAGTGGACTTTCAGCTCAAATTTCAGCAGGAAAACACTGCACAAAATGTCTCGTTTTTAGTCCCAATATCCAAATATTCTTAAATCAAGAAGCATTTTAAAAAAAAACACACAAATTATTGTGTTGTTTTCAGAATTAAAAAGTAAAAATGAAGTGAGTTATTGATTAAAACCATCTATATAATCTGCATATGGGGTAATCTTGTAATAATCTTGTTTTTCATTTTCACATGTATGATGTAAGGTATTGTAAAACAGTGTTTCTCAACCACGTTCCTGGAGGACCACCAGCTCTGCACATTTTCCATGTCTCTTAAACCCAGGGGTGTCCAAACTCTGTCCTGGAGGGCCGGTGTCCTGCATATTTTAGTTCCAACCCTAATTAAACACACCTGAAGCAGCTGATCAAGCTCTTTCTAGGTGTACTAGAAACTTCCAGGCAAGTGTGTTGAAGGAAGTTGTAGCTAAACTATGCAGGACAGTGGACACCCCTGCTTTAACCAAACACATCTAATTCTGATCAGCTCATTAGCCAAGACTGAAAGACCTGAAAGGGTGTGACAGACAAAGGAGACATCCAAAACATGCAATGCTGGTGGTCCTCCAGGAACGTGGTTGAGAAACACTGTCATAAAATATCTCAGAATTTACAGCTGAGAGACTTAAATATATATATTACTCATATTTTTTTAAATAATAAATAAATGAAATATACATAAATCATATTATTTTTAAGCTTCCAATCATTTCAATTCATTGTTAACAGTTTTACTTCATTGATTTTTCTTTTGACAGACGGCCAAATGGAAATCTCTAAAATATTTATCACCCCATTGGCAGATTATTTAGCTCGTTTTATGTAAAAACTCACTTAATTTTGACTCATTATTTCTGAAAACAACACAATATTTAGTGTTTTTCTAGAAAATGCTTCTTGATTTAAGAACGTTTCGATATTTAAGACATTTTGTGCAGTGTTTTCCTGCTGAAATATGAGCTGAAAGTCCATTGAGGAAGGCTGAGGATGTTCTAGACGTCTCTGACATAAGTTTTTACCTGTAACAAACACCATCGGTATCAGGAGTTGAGTCTGACGTTTAAGCAAGCTCCAAAACCACAGAGAAACCTCAAACACTGCCAAAAATGCTTTTATTACATAGAGTTTGATCTCTTTTCTAATCTAAATATTGAAAAATTCCTAAATTAAGAAGCATTATTTTAATTAATGAAAGAATTTTCTGATATTTCTATTAGAAACAACATTTTTTGCAGAGTATTTGAGGAAAGATTTTCTATAAAAGTAGCCCCACTCTCCATTAAAGTCTTTGTTTTGTTGTTGTTGTTGTTTTTTTATTTGACCATTTTAGTCACTTCTACATTGAAACTACCTCTATTGTGCGTCACCACGATGCTTGCTTTCCTCAAGGCAAAGTATTTCGTATTATTTATTAGTTTCAAAGCACCAGTGAGCCTGTTTCTGTGTCTCCAGAAGTTTCCCGCCTGTTTGTCTTCTCAGTCATTTCTGCGCTATGAACTCGTCAGATGCTGCGTGTTTACGTCACTCTTCGATGAAGACCGTTTCTCAGTGCAATTATGACGGCAGTATTATAATCTAGTTATAAACACTGTTTGTGGATTGTTTTCATGAAGAATGTATTGATTTTTTTTATTATTATTATTATTATTTCTCAGCTGTTTACATGATGTTTTTTTGTTGTCATTGTAATGATGTTAATGCTTTGACACTTTTTTCAGCCAATCAGATTTCTTTCTCTTGATCGTTACGGGTATGCTGATTGGCTGACTATCGAAGTGCTGTCAGTTTTACGTAGCCAGAGAGTCTTCTCGATTCTGAATTGAAGAAACGTTGGTGAATGTTGGGGCTTGAGCAAACAGAGGCGGACGAGAGTGGTGCATTGTGGGGGATTTCTCAGGGAATGGGCGCACTCCTAAAAATGCAGTTTTTTTGGGGTTTTTTGGGAGTGACGTCTGAGGTGCTTTTCCTAACCCACGTCGCTCTTCTTCTGCTCCTCTGACTTTTACTACCTGTGAAGAATGTGACCCATATGTGTTATAAAAGCATGTTTAGAGTGTTTTAGGACTTGAAACCAAATAAATGTGAATCTTATGCAACTGTGAATAAACTGTGTCGTCATCTCATTGCTGCCTAATGAAAACAAATGTGCATCCATATCTGTGCAGTTTGAGATGAAAGAAATGATTGTTGAATTAGTATCTGATAATTAATGAACCTAGCATGAAACACATAGATACTGTATAGCTTTAATGTGGTATTGTGCTTATTCATAGCTTTAACATTGTATTATGCTTCTATATATAGCTTTGACATGGTATTGTGCGACTATATATAGCTTTAACATGGTATTGTGCTTCTATATAGCTTTAACATTGTATTGTGCATCTATATATAGCTTTAACATGGTATTGTGCATCTATA
>CAIGQZ010000348.1:3879041-3895906 GCA_903798205.1 Danio tinwini | reverse complement strand
AGATAGATAGATAGATAGATAGATAGATAGATAGATAGATAGATAGAAATAAGGAAAGCGCCACCTGTCGTGCATGCATGAATCTGCATTTCGCGTATGTTCTGGAAGCGTCTGCAATGCTCCAGACTCAAGTTAACAAAAAAATATTTGTATTACTTATTAAATAACCATTAACATGGTGTTTTAACAATGTCTAGTCTTACCCCAACCTTCAACCTACCCCTCACAGTAGCGTAAAAATGTTAATTGGTTGTATAATGTCAGAAAATTACGCTATATTGATGTGCGCATGCGCATCCCAAGCTGTATCCCTTCTAGACTTAATGAGGTAAAGTTGGTTTTCTTTTCGCACATTCGGATTTTCTCCTTTAAATCTAGGTCTAATTACATAAACATATTCTTTTCTGAATTCTAAATCATCATATTAGCAGCGTACAACTTTGTACAGATAAATAGTGGTAGTTTTGAAGTCATATGCGATTTCAGACTGAATATTTGTAGCGGTAAACAATATAGGGCCGCGTCAAAGGTTGTCACTGTTTTAATATTAACGAATGTTAATTAACCAAATTTACCTCAACGCTAGAGTTTCACTTCGCTTCATCGCGCCTAAAATGAGCCTCAATATTGTGAGTACATTTTGTAACTTCTCACAACATATTAAATGATACAAACCTGTTACTGCAGCACTTATGACGATGACTGTTTCTATATTGAGGCATACTCGGTGTGCTTAGCTTTATACAAGTGAACATCCTGTGGAGATAGAAAAAAAGCTGTAGACTTCGGTAAATATATTTATACCATAGTGTCCAAGGTTGCCTATGGAATCGGCCTTGCGACTGTCCACATTGTTGTTTATGGACAAAGTAAATCTTTCGGACGGGCACCAAACGGGAAAAGAGCATGTTGTAGTTTTAGAAACCCCTCAAGGGCAGGACATTTCTCAAGAAAAAACGCTAGACCCCTTTCCAGAACATCTCCGCCTGCTGTCAAACCATTGTTGAGGCCACTCTTTGGGTTTTTAGCCCTGCAAAGTACAATGGGTGACGTATGTTGAATTTTATTATTATTTTTGTATGCTTTATTGACAAGAACTAGTATGTACAGTCCTTGCGTACGTCATTATACAAGAAGTACTTCCCAAACGAGAAAAATAAATGGTTATAATAATAAAACAAAGAGAGGATGGATAACAAATATATCATAATTTTCTATTATTTCCATAAGATATTTAAATGCACTTTTAAAACCGATAATATACATGTATAACATTTTTATGTAAAAAATTTTTAAATGAGGAGCATATATTAATGTTTTTAATTTATTTTTAATTTTTTGGCTTTTCTGTTTATTAAGGTTTAGACCACGTTTACACTCACCGGCCACTTTATTAGGTACACCTGTTCAACTGCTCGTTAACGCAAATTTCTAATCAGCCAATCATATGGCAGCAGCTCAGTGCATTTAGGCATGTAGACATGGTCGAGACGATCTGCTGCAGTTCAAACCGAGCATCAGAATGGGGAAGAAAGGTGACTTAGATTCAACAAGATACTGGAAATAGTCCTCAGAGATTTTGCTCCATATTGACATGATAGCGTCACGCAGTTGCTGCAGATTTGTCGGCTGCACATCCATGATGCCAATCTTCCGTTCCACCACATCCCAAAGGTGCTCTATTGGATTGAGCTCTGGTGACTGTGGAGGCCATTTGATTACAGTGAACTCATTGTCATGTTCAAGAAACCAGTCTGAGATGATTGGTGCTTTATGACATGGTGCGTTATCAGCAGTCATCAGAAGATGGAGACACTTTGGTCATAAAATGATGGACATGGTCAGCAACAATACTCCGGTCGACTGTAGCGTTGACATGATGCTCAGTTGGTACAAATGGGCCCAAAGTGTGCCAATGCAACTTTTTAATCAGCCAATCATATGGAAGCAACTCATGTAGACATGGTCAAGATGATCTGCTGCAGTTCAAAGTGAGCATCAGAATGGGGAAGAAAAGTGACTCTGAACGTGGCATGGTTGTTGGTGCCAGAAAGGCTGGTCTGAGTATTTCAGAAACTGCTGATCTACTGGGATTTTCGCGCACAACCATCTCTAGGGTTTACAGAGAATGGTCTGAAAAAGCGGAAATATCCAGAGAGCAGCCGAAGTGGCCGGTGAGTGTATTAGGCATGGGACTATAACCGTTTTCAAGGTATACAGCGGTTTTAAAAAGTCAAGGTATTAAAACCGCCAGAATTTTCTGCTATATCATTTTCACGGTATTTACAAGGTGTTTTTTTTAACGTTTTGTTATAAGTTTTTTAGTATCAACAGGATCTTCAGATGCCGTTTTTAATAGTAATGAAATCTGTGTTTTTTTACAATGGCCGAGAGAGCTTAACGTGCTGCAACTTAAGAAAACACATGCAATTACTAAAAACACCACCAAATTAAGAAACAATCTTCATCATGTCGACAGCACACCTGTTGCAAATTCAAAAGACTGAAGAAACACTCTGCATTTATTAAGCACGCTGCATACTATTCAAGAGTTCACACTTAGCTGATGATTGATTATAAAGCTTGTTTGGCATGCTGTCCTGGAGAGAGCCCTGAGCTTATGAGATACTCAAGCCCTGGGCTCCCTCCTGTTTGCAGGGCGAGAGGGGAATTTGAGCTCAGGTAGATCTCGATAAACTCCCCCAGTTTATTCTAGCTGAATGATGGATATGGATGACTGAGGAGAGGTGTACTTGCTTAGAGCTTGACTATGGTATCAATTTTGTGTGTTCAATTTACTTAGGGTGCAAGTTATTTGGACTGTGGGAGGAAACCGGGGAATCCGGGAAAAACCCATGTGAGGAGAACAAGCAAAACTCCACACAGAAATGTCATCTGGTTTAGTAGGAACTTAAACCAGCGGCATTCTTGCTGTGAGGCAACAGTGCTAATCACTGGGCCGCAGTGTCGCCAATCTGAAAAGGAGGGAAAGTAGAGGTGGGGGGGGTTTCTTCAAGACGAAGATATTGAGATAAGAAAACTCTGGTTATTTATTGTGAGTTAGGAGTCGTCTGATTGGATAATCGATCATGAGCTGATGCTGGAACAGCTGAGAACAATCATAAGCACGAGATCCTCCAAAAATTTGTTTATACATATACTTCACTTAAAACAACGTTTCACATTTAATCATCAGTTTATTTAGGCTACTATTTACAAAAGACAATGGAATGGAAAAATAATAGCCTCACATTTAAAAAAACAACTTCACTGAGCAACAGTTTTGGCATAATAACACCTCCATATCTCAGCAGGGTCCGTCATGTTTTTGGGTCCCCTTTTTAATTTATAATAGGGGCTCTTTAAAGCGCTGCAATTTAAGAAAACTCAAGCAATTACAAAAAACACCAGCAAATTAAAAAGGGTCATATTTTGGTTTTATGGGTCTCCAACAACATGCTGATATGCATGCAAGGTCAAAAACATTTTCATGGTCTTATAATATGCATTTATTTTTACCTAATTATCCCAGCGACTCCCAAATGAATCGTTCAGCGATCCGTTTGTTCCCAAACCCCTCCTTAGCGCCTCTGTAACACCACAATAAACAGTACCCGGTTCTCAACAGTGTTATTCAGACACCTCACCCCCGAAAGCAGTGCAATTAAACACCACAAACGCAAACAAAGCAGCACGTGTCGTGTTTTCACCATGGCATTAGACGCGATTTGGGAACATAAAGAGTTAACCTGATACAATACAAGCGGTTACAAGTAACACAATTAAGTACATACTTTACAAGCTAGAGAAAACAAGGAGGCAGCTATTTACTTACACTTATGAAATGTGTCATGGTCCAGGTCTGATTTCATTAATTATCTTTCATTTTGCAGCTTTTCTCCCTTCTCAGCTGTAGATCATTTCTATTTGCAACCATTGCTGTGGCACTGGCACTGTTGCTACTGTGTTAGTGGGCGGGGCCACAGTTTTAAATTTTGCCGGGTCTGTGTGCGCAACCATTATGTTTCGTATCCACGTCATGCCGAAACGGCTAAAGACTTGTTATCAAGACGATTCATTTGAACCACTCTGAGTTGACTCTTTTTTTTAGATGAATCAATAGTTTTAAAAACTGTCCACTTTCAGATTTAAGCTTTAGCTGAATATTTCACTTCACTTAGAGCTGTGTTACACACTACATGAAGGTCATTTTCAAAAACCCATAATAGGGGCTCTTTAAAGGACACCTATTTGACCCCTTTTTTAAAGATGTAATATTAATATTATGGTTCTTCTGAGTGTGCCAGTTTATGTTTAGTTCAAAACACAATTCAGATTTTTTTTATTATGATGTGTTAAAAAGTGTCATTTTGGGGGCGTGTACACAGCTTGTTGTTTTAGGGGTGTGTTGCTTCACATGAAAACTAGTTTCGACTTCCCACCCAACTTAACATGGGGGCGGAGCCAAGAGCTCCCCCACTTTGTTTATGGCAACAGAAAGGCAGACAGAGAGAAGCAACATGAGAGGACCAGCATTCAGCTGTACATGTAGTACTCAGACACAGACCAAGCAGAGAGTACAAAATCATTTGTGTCTTTGTATAGTTTTACAGCCAACTGTGTGCTAGTTTAAAGCTCCGAGCTTGTAGCTTACACCGAGACTTATAACCAAGCACACTGAATTAACTTTGACTGAAGGGCATCACACACCGGATGCACCGCGACACGGCGGTCACATGATAGTTGAAAGTATCGCACACTTGCGACGCCGGTGTGTGTCCCCTGATAGAAACTTATGTTTAGAATTCAGAAATGCATGCTGCTGCATGGCGTGACGCTGCATGTCGCTGAGCGGCGCTTCTGGTGTACGACCTGCTTGAGGCTATAACTAAAGGGTGTCATACACCGGATGCGCCACTCAGAGCCACGACACGGCACACCAGACGTGCACATTCGCATGTTATTTAAAATGAAACCATTCAGATAATGCTCTGTGGCGTGGCAGAAATATGAACAGTGTCCTGAGCAGGGCCAGCGCGTCCATAGAGGCGACCTAGGCAGCAGAATAGTAATCGAACCCCCGGTCCTCACTTTCATCCGCGACAATGCGAAATGCATGGCGCTGTACGTTGTTAGTTCGTTATTTCCAATGGAGGGACGTGCACGTGAGGCAGCGCGCTCGCACTTTCCAGCTGCACCTAGTTAAGATGACAGGGAGCTTCTGTGACCGCGGGAAATGCAAACCGCTGAAGTTTAAGGAAGACACAATGAAGAGTACACATGTATGCAAACCCACCAAAACTCACAAACACTGGCGGTGAGGAGAGCGAAAACATGGTGAATGTTGAGCCCAATGAGCCTTACATCTAAAAATAGAGCAAGGGTGTTTCTTTGGTGACGTCGCTTTGACTCACATGCTGAAAATGGCGGACGTGAAACAACATACTGAGGATATGGTAATGCGCACCTGTCAATCACTATTGGTGGGCGGGGGGACCGCACTCCTACGTCAAGTTGTGGTCGATCTCAAAACCGCTCCAATTGATCCTAGGTTTTTATGTTGTTAAATTGAAAAAAAAAAAAAAAAGGACTGTGTTTATATCACCCCAATATGACGCTCTATACACTATACCTACACATATGTCTGTCCAAACAGCTTGAAAAGTAGATTTTTCACCATAGGTGCCCTTTAAGCTCTCTCGGCCACCATAGGATTTAGCCCTAATGAAGACAGCAGAGGTCAATGATTCATTTGAATTACTTAACCTGACATGTTTACTGCTCCAAAATATTTAAAAAGTTTCTAAAAACAAAATATATTGTGTTCAAAGGAGAAAAGTTTTAGTTTTTTACCCACACATTTAAAAAGAATACGTTTTAGAGCAGTAATCACAATACCGTAAAACCGTAATAATTTTATCCAATGTTATCATACTGTCAGAATCTTATACCAGCCCATGCCTAGAGTATATAAATATTCTAGACCTACAACCTTAGCTGAACCTGTCTGATTTTACAGCATTTCAATAAATGTCTGACAGTGTTGACAAAAATGATACTTATAAAACATGCATTTGTCATTGAAAAACAGCCTTGCTTTGATATGAGATATCATTAAGTGTTGCGTTTGATAACACAAGCTCTTTTTCATTATTACAATAAAAAAATTGTATCCATTCAGTTGCATATGAATGACTGGACCTCTCTGCAGACGCGTTATTTTACAGTAGATGTAGTCAGAAGACAATCTGATAAAGTTAAATCTGAATAGTTTACTATTAATCCCTCACAACATTTACAACAGCGACACTGTGGTTCAGTGGTTAACACTGGACTCACAGCAAGAAGGTGGCTGGTTCAAGTCCCGGCTGGGTCAGTTGGCATTTCTGTGCAGAGTTTGCATGTTCTGTCCGTGTTGGCGTGGGTTTCCTCCAGGTTCTCTCAGTTTAAACACATGCGCTGTAGGGGAATTAATGAACTAAATTGTCTGTGTATGAGTGAGTGTGTGAATGAGTGTGTACGGATGTTTGCCAGTACTGGGTTGCTGCTGGAAGGGCATCCGCTGCGTAAGACATATGCCAGAATAGTTGGCGGTTCATTCCGCTGTGGTGACCCCTGATAAATAAAGTGACTAACCTGAAGGAAAATAATGAGTGAACATTCACCACTGAAAATATTTTCACTTTTAAGCTCATGTTTTGTCCCGTAATTCAAGATTCACTGAGCTTCAGCATTTGCGCACACTCTTTATAGACTAATAATATTAACATCTCTGTGCAATATGAATAGGCCTCAAAGTTCAATAGCATTTTATTTAATTGTCTGCTATTTTGCTTGTGCTGCACTGTGAATATAGACATCATTGCTAAAAAGAGACGCCTAGCTTCATAGTATTGCATGCTTTGTTGCATTTATAAAATGCTTTCTGCACAATAAAAGAATGTTAAGGTCACAAACGTCCATCTAAAATCAGAATTAAACAAGGCAAAAAAGTGCTAGAACACACAGTAAGTCTGCAATGTAAAATAATAGGTGCAGGATAAATATTTGGACTATCAAGTCACCTTTTAAAATGTACAAACAAAATGTACAACAAAATATGCCAGTGGAATTTCCTTTATGTAATATTTTTTCAAATGCTAAAAAAAACCCCAATTGATTCCGTTTAGGACTTAGGATTAGAAATAATTATTGTGCTTTAAAATTTTGATAGTTTATGTATAGTGTACACATTTACCGGCCACTTTATTAGGTACACCTGCTGTTTAAAGCGTGCATCAGAATGGGGGATTTAAGTGACTAAGTATTTCAGAAACTGCTGATCTACTGGGATTTTCACGCACAACCATATCTAGGGTTTACAGAGAATGGTCCGACAAAGAGGAAATATCCAGCACTACAGGATACACAAGTCATGTCACTCGCATCTTTTTGAATGGGGAAAAGTGTAACTGTCAAGATGGTGAATAAAGCCCCACCTACTAGTATAGGAGCCAATCATTGATCACTATATGGTGTAAAAAAGCCCGCCTTCTAGTACAGGAGCCAATCATCGATCGCTATAGACTGACGATACTCTGGGGAGGAGCTTGGACCAGACATGAGTTTTTGCAGATTTTGTGTGATTTGGACAATTGGAAATGAAACTAAAGAGACAGCTGTTGTTTAATTTTATTGGCAGTTCCTAATATGAAATTCAATTGTATGCTTGGCAAGCAATTTTGGAGAATTTGATGTTTCCCCATTCAGACAGAGTAATGAAATTACTTGCCTCAAAGGGACTTTGATATCCAGTGAGCGGCAGTTCTGTGGGTGCAAATGCCCTGTTGATGTCAGAGGAGAATGGCCAGACTGGTTCCAGCTGATAGAAAGGCAACAGTAACTCAAATAAGCACTCGTTACAACCGAGGTCTGCAAAAGAGCATCTCTGAACACACAACATGTCCAACCTTGAGGCAGATGGGCTACAGCAGCAGAAGACCACACCGGGTGCCACTCCTGTCAGCTAAGAACAGGAAACTGAGGCTACAATTCACACAGGCTCACCAAAACTGGACAATAGAAGATTGGAGAAACGTTGCCTGGTCTGATGAGTCTCCATTTCTGCTGACACATTCGGATGTTCGGCTCAGAATTTGGCCTCAACAACATGAAAGCATGGATCCATCCTGCCTTGTATCAGCGGTTCAGGCTGGTGGTGGTGGTGTAATGGTGTGGGGGATGTTTTCTCGGCACACTTTGGGCTCATTAGTACCAATTGATCATGGTGTCAACACCACAGCCTACCTGAGTATTGTTGCTGACCATGTCCATCCCTTTATGACCACAGTGTCTCTATCTTCTGATGGCTACTTCCAGCAGGATAACGCACCATGTCATAAAGCACCAATCATCTCAGACTGGTTTCTTGAACATGACAATGAGTTCACTGTACTCAAATGGCCTCCACAGCCACCAGAGCTCAATCCAATAGAGCACCTTTGGGATGTGGTGGAACGGGAGATTCTCATCATGGATGTGCAGCCGACAAATCTGCAGCAACTGCGTGATGCTATCATGTCAATATGGAGCAAAATCTGAGGAATATTTCCAGTAGCTTGTTGAATCTACGCCATCAAGGATTAAAGCAGTTCTGTAGGCAAAAGGGGTCCAACCCGGTACTAGTAAGGTGTACCTAATAAAGTGGCCAGTGAGCATATATATATATATATATATATATATTTATAGCTAGCATGGAACCTTACTGTAAAGTATTGTATTTTACTCTTTTCAAGTAATTCACACAACACCAGCAGCTCAAAACTGTGCATCAGGTCAGAAAAGGGTTTTATGGAGCTGTGTGGAGGATCATCTGGATTGTGTGTGTGTGTGTGTGTGATTTACAGTATGTGGATGAAGATGAGGGTTTGATGAAGGACAGGAGGTGAGCAGCTCATAAATACAGATCTGACACAAGGCCTCTGATTTTCTGGCTTTATGATGTCTGTCTGCTGAGCTCTTCATCTGGATCTAAGGGTTTTAGGGTCAGAGGTCGCGCAATTATAGGAAAACCAACTGCAGAATGCATTTGTTATTTATTTTCATGAGAAGTGAATTGTTGGCAAGGCTTTGCAGTACGGGAAAAAACAAAATGAGTCCTCGTGTGAAATGTTTATTCATTTGTTTTAATAATCCCCAAGTGATGTTTAGCAGAGCAAGGATCATTTTCACAGTATTTCCTCAGTATTATATTGTTAATGCCTTTTAGTTTTGCTGGAATAAATGTGGGAGTGTTAAATAAAAAATATATATACAGTTAAGCCAGAAACTGATTTAGGCTTGACTGTATATATTAGTTCTGGGCAAAGATGAAGTTTTTTTTTTATACATAATATACAGTCAAGCCTGAAACTATTCATACTCCAGTGGTATTATTAATTTTGGCCGTGACTGTACTGTGTACATGTATATACTGTATATATTGATAGAATTTTCCCACATAAAAAACACATCAAAAAGTCATTTATAGTATAGGATAGTACAGTTTTTTTAACCATACTATAGTAAAGTGTATTATATTGTATATATTAAAGTATTTACAGCGTACTGTAGTATTACTTTGTATTAATTGTAGTAAATACTATAATATAATTTAATGTTTACTATAGTAAGCTGTGCTGTATTGTAGTATAATCTCTGTATCCGTATCACCCTGCAGCCCAAGACCAGTTACTCACTGAAGCTAAGCAGGGCTGCACCTGGTCAGTATGTGGATGGAGTCCTGATGCCTCAGTATAGTGAAGGAGACTCTGCACTGTCATCTCAGATGAGACGTTTAACTGAGGTCCTGACTCTCTGTGGTCATTAATAATCCTATGGCACTTCTAATAAATCACTGTGCTCTATCACTGTCCCCCTTATAGCTGGTGTGGGGTGAAACACTGGCGCCGTTGTCCTGTGGTTGCCACCGCATCATCCAAGTGGATGCTGCACACTGGTGTTGGTGTGAAGAGACGCCCCCCCTCATGATTGTGAAGCGCTTTGGGTGTATGACCAAACACGATAAATACACCCTACTTACTATAATCTACCATATACTAAAACTATAATATTGGGTCATTTGTTTATATCACTGTAGTCGTTGAGTTACCACAGCAACTATACAATCACCACCAAAAATTACTTTAAGTACTTTAGTATGGTTCAAAAACATTGTTGTTCATTCATTTATTTTCCTTCGGCTTAGTCCCTTATTTATCAGGAGTCGCCACAGTGGAATGAACCGACAACTATTCCAACATGTTTTACACAGCGGATGGCCTTCCAGCTGCAACCCAGTCAGGGCGGAGGTGACATCACGACTCCCGAAATATTTAGCTTATATCTAAATGAGGAAAACAGATACCGTGTTTGTTTTAGCGGCACAAACCAGCACAAACGACCTGTGCTGATTTGAAGTCATTTGAGCAACATGGGGTGGAAAGTGACGTCACACGGTCAAAAAAAAATCTCAGACCCCAAACCAGCACAAAACGTTCGTTTTTGCGGCACAAATCAGCACAAACGAATGGCATAGTTTTGGGGATTATTTGTTTTTATGGGGTGCCAACTTCACGGAGGTGTTTAACCTGCATGCGTGCTCCCGTTTCCTGGCGTGAAGCAACCGTGCCTGGAAACGCAACTGCTGCGATTGGTTCTGTTTGAAGTAGACTGGACGAAAGGTGATGCTCGTGCACCCACAATCCTGCAGTTTCCAAAAGCTCCAGATGTTTTAAAATGTGTTAGTAAGCAGCAGTGATTGCCGGATTAGTTGGATCTATTCTTGAACAGAACAGATTATGGGTCTGATGTTACCCGTGTTTCACCGGCTTTCTTTTGCTTACTGTTATTTTTGTTAATATGGTTATTTTTACAATAACATTGCTTTAATAGGAGATTAACTCCCCATGTGTGTGTAGTTAACTAGTGATCTGAGAGACCTTTAATCTGGACAGACTAGACTACTGTGCATAGTTTTAGATACATGACAATAGTTATTTTTTAAGAAAGGTTTTGTTGAATTAAAAGAGCATGTATACCGCTATATTTAGCATGTTTTGACATATTATTTAACATTAGTTTATTTATTTTTGGTGTGGTCAGAGATAAATTTGGTAAATCCTCAGTGTTGAGCCCTGAAAAGTCCTGTGAAATAAAAACGGATTGCATTGCGACACTATAAAAGCATAACCCATTTGCTCATGCACATGAAGCAAGTTCATACACAAAAAGGTGAAATGAATGAGGAGGCTTGTACACTGCAAAAAAGGCTTTTCTTACTTGTTTTTGTCTTGTTTCAAGTCCAAATATCAAAAAATTCTTACATCAAGAAGAATTTTCTAGACAAGCAAAACATGATGTCTTGTTTTCAGAAATAATAATTGAAGTGAGTTTTTCCTTAAAACAAGCTAAATAATCTGCCAATGGGGTAAGCAGAATAATCTTATGTCAAAAGAAAAATCTAGATTATTTAGCTTGTTTTAAGGAAAAACTGACTTAATATTGGCATATTATTTCTGAAAACAAGACATCATGTTTTGCTTGCCAAGAAAAGGTTTCTTGATTTAAGAACTTTTAGATATTTGGACTAAAAACAAGACAAACAAATCTAAGAAAAGCCTTTTTTGCAGTGTGGACATAACACAAAGTCTAAAATCAAGTCATTTTAGCATGCCAAAAACAAATTTATGCATATAAAATATATTTTCCCAACAACAAAATTGTGGCTAGTGAAAATGGCGAGTGGCTAGTTATGTTGGAAAACTACTAGCCACAGTGGCCGGTGATCAAAAAAGTTCATGTCAAGCCCTGAACCCAGTACTGAGAAACACCCCCACACACACTCATACACGACAGCCAATTTAGTTTGTCAATTCCCATCAGCGCATATGTTTGAACTGTTGAGGAAATCCACGCCAACACGGGGAGAACATGCAAACTCCACACAGAAATGCCAGCTGACCCAGCTGGGTCTCGAACCAGCGATCTTCTTGCTGTGAGGACACAGTGCTAACCACTGCGCCACCGTGTTGCCATAACACTGTTAGATTTACTATAAATAAACTGTAAAATATAGTATTATTGTTCATGTGGGTTATTTTTTTCAGATTGTCTACAGAACAAGCCAGTGTATTTCAATGACTTGCATAATTAACCTAATTAGGTATTTAAATATCTGAATACTAGTATCTTGCGAAATAACTAGTGAAATGTGATATCCTATCATCATGGTCAACTAATTATTGAAGCAATACTGTAATAAACATTCTCTAAATAATATTTTTGACTTGAACTGTATGCACAGGGAGAAAATGACTGCAGGTTCTGCTTCAAATCTACTTTTGACTATAATATTAGGCTCTGTATGCGTATCATAATCATAAGTGTGTTGATCATACAGCAAGTGTTGATTTGTGTTTCAGGTGGGCGATCAGATGCGTCTGCTGCACAACTGCTGGAGCGAGCTGCTGCTTCTGGATCACATCTGCAGACAGGTGCATCATGGGAGAGACGGCAGCCTGCTGCTCATCACAGGACAGGAGGTGAGCATCTGCATGTACATCATCAACATGTTTCACACATGCTCCTTCTTCAGTGTGTACTGTATTATGCCTGATTCACATTTGAATCTGTTCGACATCATTTGGGAAATCTAGACTAAATGCACACCAAACACCCACTGTGAATCAGGCATGTGTGTGTGTGTGTGCTGCAGGTGGAGCTGTCAGCAGTGTTGGACGCTGGGCCTCCTCTGTCCAGCATGGTTGAGCGAGGGCAGGATCTGTCCCGCCGGCTCCAGCTGCTGCAGGTGGACAGCAGAGAGATGGCCTGTCTGAAGTTCCTCATCCTCTTCAACCCTAGTGAGTCTAACTGCAACACACACACACACACACACTCACACTTCAAGCTAGAAACGCTAACCAAGGGGGCTCAAACTTTTTCGTGTTAAGGTCTAGTGGTGTAATGGATCACAAATCTCACGGTCTGGATCACGTTATGTTTTTTTTTTGTCACGGATCAGACCATTTTTGGGATCAACTAAGAAGGGCAGGAGACTAAAGTAATTTGCTTTTTATTTATTACAGAAACAGCACTGCAAGACACTTTAGGTTTTAACGAACAGAACTTAGAAGCTGTAATTTTATTACAAGTAAAATGAAGAAATAATCAGCTGAATAAAAATAAATGCTAAATATTCTGTGAAAACTTCACTGTTACGACTACTGTTGCTGCTAACGCTAAATGTAGAAACCCATATTTATTTCTAGTCTCATCTTCAATAAATGGTTCAGTTCTTCACTCATTAAACTTCATATGTCATTGCTGATGCATCATTTTTGAGCAATTATTCAGTGGCATATTTTTGATGTCTGTTTGTTGCCACCTACTGGTTAAATAATGTAATTGCTGCCTACAGCTTTTATTTTTGAGCTTTGTTAAATGCATATGACAGTGATTTTAATCTTTACCATAAACATCAGTGGTTTTATTCATTCATTCATTTTCTTTTTGGCTTAGTCCCTTTATTAATCTGGGGTTGCCACAGTGGAACGAACCGCCAACTTATCCAGCATATGTTTTACACAGCGGGAAGCTGTGTTTCCATCACTGGGAAACACCCATACACACTCATTTACACACACATACACTACTGTCAATTTTAGCTTACCCAATTCACCTATACCACATATCTTTGGACTTGTGGGGGAATCCAGAGCACCCGGAGGAAACCCACGCCAACACGGGGAGAACATGCAAACTCCACACTGAAACGCCAACTGACCAGCAGAGGCTCGAACCAGCCACCTTCTTGCTGTGAGGTGAATGTGCTACCCAGTGCACCTCCATCAGTGGTATAATCTAAACTATTGACCTTATTTTAGAATAAGTGCGCTCGTTTTGCCGATTGTTTTAGAACTTCTCATATAGTCGCCTACGGGAGAAATGACTAGGAATAATGAACGTCAGAAAATGGTCAAACTACTCGCTCTACAAACAAGTGTTTGCATGATTATACAGACAAAGCAGAATAATATAAAAAGAAAATATCAGCTTGCAAGATCAAGCAGCAAAACGAGCGGTTTTTAACGTCTAAAATGAATGGAAGTGAATGAGAGCGGAAGTCTTGAGCCAGAAAGATTCAAATGGCTGCGCCCGCTCATACGCGGAGAATACGGTGAATAAACTGTTCTCCAAGTATTTCTGTATTATTTGACTGTTTGTAACTTCATAACTAACTCAAAACACTAAAGACTGAATCTCTTTCTGGATTTTTGCGTTTTCAGATTTAAATGCAGCGGTTTGAAAGATTAATAAACATATGCAAATCACCATCGTTTATAATTTATGTTGCGTGGGTGTTGAGATCCCGATCTTTTAATGATTAATCGTGCAGCTTACACTGAATGCATTAATGAAGGCTAAACAAGTAGTGACAGAAAAAAACACCTTTAATTAATAACCTAAACGTCTTCTGTTATCATTATATTGTACAGGAAAGCCTACATGCTTTCATACATGTGATTTGAATGACATGAGAGGCGATGCGGTGGCGCAGTAGGTAGTGCTGTGGCCTCACAGCAAGAAGGTCGCTGGTTTGAGCCTCAGCTGGGTCAGTTGGCATTTCAGTGTGGAGTTTGCATGTTCTCCCCACGTTCGCATGGGTTTCCTCTGGGTGCTCCGGTTTCCCCCACAGTCCAAACACATGCGCTACAGGTGAGTTAGGTAGGCTTAATTGGCTGTAGTGTATGAATGTGTATGGATGTTTCCCAGTACTGAGTTGCATCTGGAAGGGCATCCGTGGTGTAAAACATATGCTAGATAAGTTGGCGGTTCATTCCGCAGTGGTGACCCCAGATTAATAAAGGGACCAAGCCAAAAAGAAAATGAATTAATGCTAGTAAATTAGGGCATCATGGTGGCGCAGTGGGTAGCACGATTGCCTCACACCAAAAAGGTTGCTGGTTTGAGCCCCAGCTGGGTCAGTTGGCATTTCCCCACAGTTCAAACTACAGGTGAATTGGGTAAGCTAAATTGTCCGTAGTGTATGTATGTGAATGGATGTCTCCCAGTGATGGGTTGCAGCTCTGTAAAACATATGCTGGATAAGTTGGCGGTTCATTCCGCTGTGGCGACCCCTGATTAATAAAGGGACTAAGCCGAAAAGAACATGAATGAATGAATGCTAGTAAATTTTATAAATGGTTACAACAAAAACAGCAAGGAACTCAATGAAACAAACAACATTTTAAGAACAAAAAAAAGATCAATTCTTAAAATAAAGGTGAGTCAGCGCATTAGAAGTCAGAGCAGTGTATATGGTGTTTATGAATGTTTCCCAGTTTGGTTTTATAACTATCATCACTTTAATTTTGACGGAAAAAAATCAGATTTTAATTCACAAGATCATTCTACTGCAGTGTTTCTGTCTTATCATCTTACTTTGATTTTATGAGCTACTTGCTATTATTATATCTAAAAATGCAACAATTCATAAACATTCACACAAATACATTCAGCACTATCTGAAAGCGTTCCTGGAAATGTCCAATTACAGTTTGGCGAGGCACGATAAACAAACATCTGAAAGCAGGAAGACACATTTGAAAGCTGAAGAATTTGTCATCTGCTCTCTCTCACACACACACACACACACACATGCATTGATTTTCTTCATTCTTTAGCCAAATGTGCGTAGCTTTGAGTCATTTATGTCCTTCAGACGCAGTGAAAAGATTATTCAACATTTTAATTAGTGTGTGAATGGCTCTCCTGATGAGCTCTGCTAATGCTTTAAAGTGCTCCGTTAATGGATTTATTGTCACACACACACACACACACACGGAAAAAAATGAGTTACAACAGCTTGTCAATGAAGTACAATCTTAAAATGAGAACATTTGTACCTTATTTACCTCCTAACAGATATATAATAGAGGAAGGTGTCTGTTTTAAAGGGTTATGTGTATTAATGTTGTTTCAAGCTGTTCACAAATTGACAATAAAAACACAGTAATAAAGCCTTCCTTATCTTAGGATGATTTCTCGTCAGTGAAACAGAAGTCTTATACAGACAGATCTATATATTCTATAATCTCAAATAAATCAATCATTTTTTCTTGTATGTCGGGGAATATTGTGTTTCTGGCTGCAGTTCACTTAATGGCCACCGGTGTCGCTATACATTCATTTATTCATTTCCGTTTGGCTTAGTCTCTTATTTATCAGGGGTCGCCACAGCGGAATGAACCGCTTACTGTTCCAGCATATGTTTAATGCAGATGATGCCCTTTTTATGTCTAGGTAAGAAAAGCTTTTTTTTAAGTGTAAAACATTTCTACATACCTGATATCTACATCTAATAAACAACATACCTGAAAATAAAGCTGTTCCTAATTCTGATAGACAGTACTACAATATATCATTATCATGGTGTGTTTACACCTGACGCAGATGAAGAAGCATGTTAGGTCAATGCAAAGATGCAATTAGACATCCTGCGGTGTGATTCACGCGAATAAGGCGATGCGAATGCCGCTATTTGTGCGAATGAAGTGTCGCGAGTTGAGCAGTTTGCAAACATTCGCGCTGCGTTAACCAATCAGCAGCCTCTTGTAGGGGCATGATAATGACGTAGCGCCTATTCTTGGTGTCCTGAGGGGAAATTCTCATGCCGCCAACAGCTCATCAAACTAGGCTGGGCCCAATCTGACGCAAATTTGAATATTGTGAAGCGAATTTAAATATTGAAGCAAATTTGAATATTGTGAAGCGAATTTGAATATTGAAGCAAATTTGAATATTGTGAAGCAAATTTGAATATTGTGAAGCGAATTTGAATATTGAAG
>CAIGQZ010000348.1:3858911-3870893 GCA_903798205.1 Danio tinwini | reverse complement strand
TGTGTGTGTGTGTGTGTGTGTGTGTGTGTGTGTGTGTGTGTGTGTGTCAATACCTTTGACTTGCTGCTCATAGACATAATAAAAGCTAGATGCCTCATGGTCCACTTTGCTCTGATATGTCAATGTGCCACTATCTATTACACTCCATTCACAAGGGGCATCAGTGTCAATGATTCCCATTTACTTTGAATGGGTGACGTCAGGCGTTGCCGAACTGAATTGTGGATCTCTCTCACTGCAGAAGTTTGTGATTTTCTCAACTTTTCTAGCTCTAATGGAAGCGTCAGCCAATTAGATTGCTTTATGCAAATACCTCAGCTCAGGCAGTAGCCAATTGAGGACTAATTTCATTGGCTGACGCTGCTATGATGATCACGTCAGCCACAACTTGACACGCCCTCCATCAAGCATTGATGCTGAAGCCTCCTGTGAATCGGGTGTTATAATTAGGGATGTCCAGATCCAATCACGCGATCAGAAATCACGCACAGAACAACACAGCCAAGATAGCACAAATGAACGCAATAAGTGACCTGCCATTCGCTTTTGTAGAGATCTCTGGATTTCTTATGCTGATAGAGCATGTAAGAAATGATGTTATTTATTACTTGATTGTTCAGGCTACCTCACAGAGGTGACGCTCTGTTTGTTATAGGGCCACGATTCCCCCTGTCTCAGCAGGGTGTTTTCACACCTGTAGTCAGGAAAAAGTCAGGAAAGTGGGCGTGTCCAGCTCTGTTTAGGTGGGAGTGTCGTGAGAGGGAAAGATAAAAATGGGAGTTTCTGTTTGGGCAGGCGCTGATTTACACAGAGGCAAAACAAACACACAGACGCAGGAGAGAAAGAGTGACTGTGTTTACATGGACATCAGTAATCCAATTATTTGACAAATTATTAATCTGTTGACTTTAACTGCAGTTTGGCACTTTCACTTTTATTCAGGAACATTTCCTGCATGTGACAAACCAGATATTGAACGTGAGGAACTGCTGGAGAGTGGAGTTTAATGGAGTGTTTGATACCGCACGGCCAATAGGAGGAAAAATCCTCTGCATTTCTCGATAATTTAGATGCACTCAGTAGGTAGCGTCAGAAAGCCGTGTGTGTATAGACTATCCTGTCACAAAATGCAGAGAAAATCCTACACGACGGTAATAGTTTGATTGCGGTGTTTACATGTTTACACTCAGAGAGCAGCATTTACAGCAGATTTTTCAGTCTATAATATTGTGCTATAATACTGCAGTGATATTAACATACTGTAAACTCAGTAACTCAATCATTTTGACTGAGGTCTGTCTTTAAACACTGAAAGAGCACTGCTGACCATACCAACTAACTTTACCATCTGAATGAACAAACAAAGAGCACTGATCACACACACTTACCAAATCTGTAGACACAGGACAATCAACACACACTGGAGCCGTGTCTTTATTAAAAGGAGACGAGCGGCAAATCCTGATTTCATCATTTCCAGATGTGAAAAGCTCTCGGCTATAAAAATGTTCCTTACAAACGCATTTCTGTGGCGTGCACTGTAGTCCACACGTGAGTCCAGCTGCGCTCTCATAGCAGGAAATGAAAACACAACCTTCATTGCAGCACATTAATAAACACAACACTGACGACCCGTGTCTCCAAATTCTCGTTCTTTCACTTGTTTTGGCGACACAACGTGGCGTCTCTCTGTCGTCTGAACACTGTAACAGGTAAATCAGTCTTGAAGCTATCATGCATATTAATGAAGTTGCACCGCATACACAATAGAGCGCGCTGATTGGTTTGAACCAAGTCTTTCTCATGAATTAATGCCGCACACTCAGAGACGTCACGATGTACTCGCCGGTACAGACATCCAGTCTCCACGCTGGACTACACACAAGTCTCCAATCGCCGTGACGCAGCTTCAAAAATTTGTTTTAAACCGGAAGAACGAATTTGCTCAAAATAACAAAAACAACCAATTTTCACTTTATAGTGAGATATATGTGTCCTCATAGTGTTTATAGCAGCGTAAGACACATATATGACCGTCAACAGCTCAACACATGTGTTCTGGTGTTTCGTGACTCTTTAACAGAGTTGTTGAATATTAAAATAAGGTGAATTAAATAAAGAATAAGGAACATCCTGGATCTGTTTCTTCGCTCTTCGCTGGGGCAAAAAAACCTGATCGGGACATCCCTAGTTATAATGTCTACAGGTGCTGCCAGTCTCTGTTCAGGATTTGTTACATAAGTCAAAAAGTGAAGCATCACAAGCAATGTGTCAAAATTACACTGATTACCTGAAATAAACCTTCATTTGAGGATAATCCAGCACAGCTCTTTTATAATGAGCTGAACTCTCCTTCCTCTATAGGTTGTTTTCACATGATGTCATTGATGACGTCTTTAATTCAGATGGAGGGCAGGAAGTGATTCTTCTACATAGGAATTGCCATCAGAACATTAAAATGCTTATGTGTTATGCTGTTTATAATTGTTTAAATCGGCCAAAATAAGAAATGCTGAACAGCTTTTATAGACTTTTTTTGCTCATAAAGGGGGAAAGTACAAGAAACTGACTGAAAACAAAAGCAATGCTGGCATATAATAAACATTCATTCAATGCATCCATGTACAACTCTTATTGAACGTGATAATCATTTGACAGCACTAATAAAAATTATATACAGGCAGTGGCAGATTTAGGCATGAGCAATATGGGCGATCGCCCAGGGCGGCATCTTGCTGGGGGCGGCACAGGGAGATACGATTTACTTTGAGCGAGTGTATTAATTTAGAGTGGTAATCTCTGAATAAAGATGTTATGGGGCATTCACACTTGGCGAGCGCAAGTTTGTTATTCTCTGTGTGCAACCTAAACAACGCTGGTGAAAGCAAACTGACGGCTTGACCCTAAGACGCTTGATGTGCTGCTCCTGGTCCCGGTGTGAATCCCGGTTGTTTACATGCATGCAGACAAAATATGCGCCGCTCATGCACTGTGAAACCAGAGTAACAGCCTTTTATGTTTCTTTTATGACATGAGATTTCGACACGCGGCGAGTTTTGCAAGTTGACAAAACTAAAGTTTATATAATATGATGATGATGTTGTTTTGACTAAGCATGCCTATGGAGCAGAAAGGAGGGATAGAGTCAGGGAGGTAAGACTTAATAACATTAATTCTCAACCTTGAGTTGGCTCTAATGCCGAGTTCAGACTGCATGATTTTAACCCTGATTTTGACTCGCCGACAGGTTTTGAGAAATCGCAGACAAATGCCTGAAATCACAGGCAAATCGGTGCTCGTGAGTGACAATCACACAGTGTGAACTATCAAAGACGTGATCTGAAAGAATCACAGAGGAGTCGCCGATGCCCGTGAGATATCTGGCGTGCTAAATATCTGGAGCTGTCAGCGATTCAAATCATGCCGTGTGACTTGAGTTTTGACTGAAAATAACATCTGCGATCGCCTACAGCCAATGAGAGAGCAGCATCCACTAGTGTGTGTATCTGCAGGCCAGCGGGAGGTTGGGGGAGAAGTTAAAAGCGCTCATTTTCAGTTTATTTGGACCCAAGAAATGGAGGAAAAACTAGTTAAATTTGGCACCCGTGTCTGTTTGATGTGTCATCTGAGCAAAAAAAATTAAAAAAAAGTTGAGCAGAAATGACTAATTCCCTTCAAACCCAGGTGAGCAAATATCTCCATTTTCTATCCTCATTAAAGGCTTCTTTCTTATTATGTAGTTAAAATCAAAAGATATACCACGTGTGTTTTATTGTGAGATGTAGTTTGGACAAAGTTGTCGGCGAGTCTTCCTATTTTATAGTCATGCAGTGTGAACCGCCCTGTCGTCGATCCATCTTGCAGTGTAAACAAAGCAGCGACGAAACGCTAGCCCAGATAGTCAGGCAGTGTGAAAACATCTGTGACACGACTACTTTAAAAATCATGCAGTCTGAACTCGGCATAAGATGAACAGATACTTATATAAATAATATATTTTTTGTATTTAATAAAATTGCCATAATTAATATTCATGCTAAATATTTCTAAAGTGATCTTAGCCTATCACTCCAGTTTTGTCTTTACATTGTTGTCAAGATTTCTGTTATTTAGTTACAATAATAATTGCATAATAATAATATTAACAATAATTTTATTTAGAATAAATATAAATATTTTTAATAATCCCAATTCTAGTTTTGTCTATATTTTACCCAAAGTTGGGTTAAAACAAGTTTTTTTTAGAATGTACATGTTTAATGGTCTTTTTTTTATATTAACTAGATGCCACTTTGCAACTATTTATAAGCTTGGGGGGTGGGTGGCATGATGGTTTGCCCAGTGTGCTATTTAGGCTAGAACCGCCACTGTATACAGGCCTAGCTGTGTGTATAAATAAGTTAATGTGTTATATTAAAATCATACAAACACCACCACACTTATACAAAATCCAGGAGAATGTAAATAACGCACTCTGCCATGTAATCGCACAAATGAAATCTCCAACTTGTTTAGCAATAATCCAAATCTTTACTGGCATTTCGGTAGAATAAACAACAGTAACATGAACATCGAGATGCGCAGCAGTGGTGAAAGTCTGTTGAAGGGTGTTCAATGACAGAGCAAAAAAAGAAATGCAACCCTTACGACAAAACTAGAGAGTTATTATTGTGGAGCACTTTTCACCCCTTACAATAATAAATGAATAATAATGTAGACTATGCATCCACGCTTTTGTATGCTTCATCTGATATTTCATGATGTCTGGAAGATATTCACATGTGGAAAAACTATAGTAATTTATAAAAAACACGTTTTTGAAGCACATAGTAACGTGTCTAATGTGTACAACTCTTTGTTAATGAATGCTCCAGAATACTGTAGCGCAGTAAACTGATGAACTGTAGTAAATATTGTAACGTTAGTGTAAACTGTGGTGCATTGTGATAGTCTATAATTAATGCGTAGAAAACTGAAGCCTACTGAATAATTTGTTTATTACTACAGTTGTGTTGTACCACAGCAACAATATAATTACAACAGTTTAATTCAAGTAGTTATCTATAGCAGGGGTCATCAACTATATTTGTCAGAGGGCCAGAGTGTTGGCCGGACCCCCAAGAAGAAAATCTAATAAAAATCTCATTTTGGCTTAACATTATGTTTAATGTTTATACTTTTTCAATTTCATTACAAAACTGAAGGCATTTGATTCAGGCTCCCATCACCTATACCACAGTCAACCACTAGGACAATTAAGCATGGGCCGGTATAAGATTCTGACGGTATGATAACCTTGGATAAAAATATCACGGTTTCACAGTATCACGGTATTGTGATTACTGCTCTAAAATATATTCTTTTTAAATGTTTGGGTAAAAAACTAAAAGCTTTTTCCCCTTTGAACACAATATATTTTATTTTGAGAAACATTAATAATATTTTGGAGCAGTAAACATGGCCACAGGCCAAATAATGAAAATGAATCATTAACGTCTGCTGTCTTCATTAGTTTCAAAAACACAGATTTATTTACTATTTAAAATGGCATCTTTGGATATCTTTTCTGCTGGAGATGCTGTTGGAACCTTAGGAACGGTATTAGAGGAAATTTTGGCGGTATGAAAACCTTGACTTTTCCAAACCGTGGTATACCTTGAAAACAGTTATCGTCCCAAGCCTACGGACAATATTTTGCCTCAACTCAATAAGACTAAGTCAAGAATGGGAAATGTAACTTTAGCCATTGATTAAGCACTGAGAGTAGCCCGTTTCAGCATTGTGATTTGAATTCAAGCCCACTTCGAGAGTTCACACTTAGCTCATGATTTATCACATAGCTTGTTTGGCGTGCTGTCCCGGGAGAGAGCCCTGAGCTCAAGGGATCCTCGGGGCCAGGGCTCCCCCCTTTCACATGGCGAAGGGGAAACTGAGCTTAGGTCGATCTCAAACTCCCCCGCTGATGAGGCCAAGGTGAACTTTTTAAGAGTAAGACATTAGAAAAAAGATTTAGACTTATTTTATCTATAATATATAGCATATTTGGATGGTGGGAGGAAACCGGGGAGCCCGGGGGAAACCTACGCGGACACGGGGAGAATATGCAAACTCCGCACAGAAATACCAGATGGCCCAGCAAGGACCCGACGCCATTGGTATTCTTGCTGTGAGGCAACAGTGCTAGTCACTGGGCCACCATGCCACCCATTCTGGATAAAGGTGGAAGAAGGGGAGGAGGGGGGTTTCTTCCAGATAACCACCCGGTCTTCACTTACGCTAAAATTTGTTTAAAACAATAAATGCTTTAACGCTGCATGGTCTGTCTGAGTCTGTCCTCATTTCGAAGTGTAGCCTAAATGTAGTCATAAATGGTGGTTATTCTGACAAAAAACTCAGTTGTTGTTATTTTTAGTTGCTTTAATAGTGTGGACCACTATTTTATTTTTGATCCTCACAATTTTGGAATCCAGTCGGGGGCTGGATTGAACGGTTTAGCGGGCCGGATTTGGCCTGCGGGCCACCAGTTGATGATCAGTGATCTATAGTATGCCTCCAAACACTATACTATTTTTTTCATGTAACGTAATAGCTTATACAGTATCTACCGCCTCAATAACAGGCAGATATATTGGAGTTCAGTAGAAAACTCGGCCCTCTTCATGATATAAGGATCATGCCCAAAATATGTGCTTATTTTATATTTACATCTCCCATGAAATGTGGTATAGATAGAAAAATATGGACTTTCCTCTATGTCCATCTGAATTTCGCTCGTCACCAGAACCACATGATTGAAAACAACCTATATGCAGTATTGGATGAACACAATATGTAGTCGATTCCTCTTTGTACTTTGAAGAAGAGCAAGGAGAATAAAGCATTGCTGACTCCAAAATGTTTAGCGTCTTTTTCATAATGGACTAATTAATACGCATCAGACACAGTGTGCAAGGTTTGTGTACGTGCCGAAGGTTTCGGATATGAATATGAAAAAGTCCTTTACTCACAACTCCAGAGAAAGCCAGTGTTGTGTGGTCGGTAAGGGTTAATGGTGCGAACTTAAGTCTCTGTCTGTGTATTATGAGCATAAAATCCCATGTCAAGTCTCTCTGAACGCTGCTGTTCTGGATTATGCACTCACTCTGGAGGATTGTGGAGCAGTGTTCGGTCTTCATCCGTGCACAAATGAAGTTATTTCTCCTCAGCAGCCTGTGTTGAGCAAAGAGGAAGCAAACAGCAAACAGAACAATTATTTCAATGTCACTATCGTTTGATTAAACTGACTTGAAATGCATTTTTGCATAGCTTATCAGCGTATGGCTCTGTATAGTAAACGCTGCTCCATTTGAAAGCATGTGTTTTAGATTTACTAGAACCGGCTTTCTGTTTTTCTGGTTTAAATACACTACCTGACAAAAGTCTTGTTGTTGATCCCAGTTGTAAAAGCAACAAATAATAACTTGACCTGTAGTTGATCATTTGGAAAAGTGGCAGAAGGTGGATTTTTCCATGCATCATCTTTTGAGCTGCATCCCAATCATCACAAACACTGCAGAAGACCTACTGGAACCCCAATGGACCAAGATTCTCACAGAAATCAGTCAAGTTTGGTGAAGGAGAAATCATGGTTTGGGGTTTCATTCAGTATGGGGAGGTGCGAGAGATCTGCAACTTCAACAGCCTGAGGTATCAAGACATCTGTGCTGCCCATTACATTACAAACCACAGAAGAGGGCAGATTCTCCAGCAGGATAGCGCTCCTTCTCATACTTCAGCCTCCACATCAAAGCTCCTGAAAGCAAATAAGGTCAAGATGCTCCAGGATTGGCCAACCCAGTCACCATACATGCACATTATTGAGCATGTCTGGGGTAAGATGGAGGAGGCGTTGAAGATGAATCCAAAGGATCTTGATGAACTCTGGGAGTCCTGCAGGAACGCTTTCTTCTCCATTCCAGATGACTTGATTAATGCGTGATTTGAGTCATTCAGAGATGTATGGATGCAGTCCTCCAAGCTCATGATGGAGTCAGACACAATATTCATTCTGTTTCCACTGCAGCATGACTTTATATTCTATACTGGACATTATTGAAGGTTCAGTGATGAGACTTTAGTCTAAGCAAAGTCAGACCTTACTGTCTTAATGAAATCATTCAAAAGGCGACAAGACTTTTGTCAGGTAGTGTAGAGTTTATTTGCTACACATTGAACTGTAGTGTATTTGTATCAGGGTTGCCAATTATATTTATATGGTTGCGTAGGAATATTTTCCTCCTCTAAATTGATATATTCTACCAGTGATATAAAAAAAAATTGCAGTTGTTTACCTGAGGGTTTAAAGGCTGTCAGCTGAACCACCTGAAACGCACACACACTGCTGTCATATCAAGACAAGACCACTTCACATACAAAATACCACACACTTTACATTTAGTGCTTTAACTACTATACACTGGCATGAAAACACACAAGTAGGTTTTTAAAAAGGCAGAACAAACTGAAAAACATCAAATTGCATTTTTTTATTATTGTTGACAATTAAGTAATTGATTATAAAATTATTACATTATTCAGTAATAATAATTCAGGTAGTTGAGATGTGCAGTATACTCTACATAACTATATATATTTTTTAATATACGTCACTGATAAAATACGGTGGTTATATTAGTCTTCATTAGTATTTTTCTTAATTATATTTTACTCATTTTAGTTAATTTTTTTGACATTGTTTATAAGTAAGTCTATATAGGCTTTTAAGTTTTAATTATTTTTATTTAAACAAGTAACAACATATGACAGTGAAATATTTTCTGGGAAAACAGCTGAAAAATAAGTTATATATATATTGTTTTTATTGGTTTTATATATATATATATATATATATATATATATATATATATATATACACACACATATACACATACAACAGTTCTATCTGGTTCTTGAATCTAATTGGCTGATAGCTGTGTGATATTCTGCAAATAACAGCACTAGTACTGCCTCTTCACCCTTCACGCTTGTGTATTACTCCGCCCACATACAGCGAGAAGCAGAGGACACTCTACAGTTTGACAAAACCCTTAGGGGAGAAAACAGCATTTTCTCAGCGTAAATTTTCAAACTACAGCTGATTAACTCTTTATAAAAGGGGTAAGTGACATTCTAAGTCGATCTCTCTCTGTTGTATGTTGTAGTGCTGCTTTTATATCACAGTAATCTAGTAGTGTTTGCTTTGCTTTGGCTTTTTCGGGGTTAATTATTGTGATGTCCTGATTGCAACAGAGAAATACTGGGACATCTCTGTAGACTGATGGCATTTCATGCTGTCCAGCCTTATAATCTTAAAATGTGAGCAAAATCTGCTGTTTTGTCATTACTTTAGACATTACGCTAGAGAATCATTCAAACACTATTGAATGTTTGGGTGTGGTTTGCTATTGGTGCCTGACAGGATAATATATCAGTGAAAAACTAAAAGCTTAATGCATGGTTTTCCCACCTGACTCCTGCTGGCTGCTTTTAATGGGAAGCTCACGATGCTGTCCTCTTTAAAACGCTCTGCCGGATGGAAAGAAGCGACATATAGTTGAAGTCAGAATTATTATCCCTCCTGTATATATTTTTTTGTTTAACAGAGAGAATATTTATTCAACACATTTCTGAACATAATAGTTTTAATAACTCATTTCTAATCACTGATTTCTTTTCATTTTTGTCATGATGACAGCACATAATATTAGACTAGATATTCTTCAAGACACTAGTATTCAGCTTAAAGTGACATTTAAAGGCTTAACTAGGGTAATTAGGGTAAAGTTAGGGTAATTAGGCAAGTCATTGTATAACAGTGGTTTGTTCTGGAGACAATCCAAGCAAATATTGCTTAAGGGGGCTAATAATATTGACCTTAAAATGGCTTTAAAACAATTAAGAACTGCTTTTATTCACCAATAAAAATAAAACAAATAAGACTTTCTCCAGAAGAAAAAATATTAGAGGAAATACTGTGAGAAATTCCTGAATCTGTTTAACATGACAACAGCGAATAATTCTGACTGAGGTGTTTTTCACACACCGTTCTTGTACCCGAGCGAACCTCCACCACTGCAGGAGCTCATGGGAGTCGAACTCTCGCTGCTGTCCCGACTGGAGTGCGTTTGCAGACTGTGCACCCATGATGCTCTGGGGGATTTCTGAGAGGGCAAGAAGCTGATCGGCTGAGAGCAGTTCTGCAGGAGGAAATGACATCACATGTAAGTACAGTAACACTCAGTATGTTTACATGGACACCAATGGAGCCTTTTCACATTTGCATGTTTCACTGCAGCAGAAGTGGTCATAGTTGGTAAACTTAGAGCGCAGTGAATGGAGACTACAACAAATCATTATTTTACAATCCTATTAGCTGAAATAATGACAGAAAAACTCCACAATGGTGTTATCAAGACTTTCAAAAAAAGGAAAACAATAGTGTGAGACTGATAACAGCAGCCAGAGGAGAGAATAATACCAGATTTACTGTCCATACACACTGCATTACACACACCTCACACAAGTGGGAATTCGGCTTTCATAATTTGATGTAAAGATGATATAATACACACATAAACACATATAAATGTTGATACGTTTATTTAAAAATCTAAATATTATAAACTTTCAAGGATTTAAGATGCTGATTAACATAAAAAGCATCCTGACAGTCTTGTGAAAAAGGTCCATGCTCCAGTTTTAATACAACTAAGTCAATACTCTGATTAAGAGTAGACCATGTAAACAGAGATTTTTGATTACTGAAGTCATAATGGAACTAAACAGAAATGTTATTAAGACATGAAGTACTCCTACTTTAGGCCGTACTCACACTATGTACAGTTGCCTTGAACCAGGCCAAAGCACGCTTGTCCCCCCTTGCGTCTACTCCGATGGCCCGCACTCACATTACATTCAGGCCTGGGCGCGTTTACGTCATGGATGATGCGCTGCTCAGTAAGCGCTCTCGCTCAGCACAGTGGAGATTTCTTTAGTTATATCGTTTAAGTCGTTTGATATTCAGTGACACCAGTCTAATATTTCACTAAACAGATCAGCCACTTTTGACGCTCATAAACAATCTTAAAGTCCTCGTGCTGCAGGAATTAGGAGGTTTGCTGAAGCTGCAGCTGACGTGCAGTGAGGGGTTTGCGTCTTTAATAATCTACGACAGTTTGCGTTCATTGAACAGTACGAATGATTAATTAATCCATATGAAACAGTCCCTTAAAAGTCATGTCTTGCTTTCAGTTTCGGGCTCAGGCACGCTTGCACGTGAACCGCGATCCCCTGAGCCCGATTCAGAGCACTTACACTTCTCAAACGATCCGGGAAAGGGGCCTGGGCACGGTTCGAATAGCATAGTGTGAGTACGCCCTTAGTGGCATTATTGAAGTGCAGTACAGACATGTAAACACTGCAATCAAACTATAACCAGAATGGAGGACTGTTCACTGCATTTTGCAACAGGACGCACACATGACTGTTGACATGCATTTGACCACAAACAAATGAAAATGGCTTCAAGCAAAAAACCCATTTTAGGTGTGAGCGGGAATCAATGCTGAGAATTCTAGGAGAAATGCATAATATGAAGTGCCTTGACTTTGAAGTGAGTTTGTGGGGACATAAATGAAGAGTTAGTTAATGAAATGTCAGAGGCGGCCTGTTGCTGAAGTATATCCACCTGTTTGCACACATAGAGTGATAAATAAACTGCGGTACAACGAAGTTTTCACCAAAATAGCAGAACCCTTTCTAAGGCCCCGTTTACACTGATACATTTTAATTTTAAAATGCATAAGTTTTGCTTTGGTTAGGCCATCCGTCCACACTACACCGGAGTTTTCGAGCGCCGAAAACTGAGCTTTTTGGAAATGCTGAAGAGGCCGCTTTCATTTTAAAGCGCTGCTGCTCCGTGTCAGTGTAGATGAGGGAAAATGA
>CAIGQZ010000348.1:3833296-3843911 GCA_903798205.1 Danio tinwini | reverse complement strand
AGAGCCCAAAACGCTGCGCTATAAAAATGCTGGGTTGTATATTTGACTTATAGTTGAACAAACCTAAATATTGGGTTAAAAAGTTTGGTCATACTTTACAATAAGGTTCATTACTTAACCATTTAATGCATACATTTTGGAAAATATTATCCAGATTTGTTATACTTTTAGAATGTTAGTACTTTTATATGATGGTAAAATATAAATTCATTTTTATTTTTAACACAATTCAGTTTTATTTGACCCAAACACTGGGCTAAAAAATGTGCTCACACTTTACACTATGGGTCCATTAGTTAACCCTTTAATTCATGCATTGTGGATCTAGATTTCTTTAGTACTTTAATATGATGGTAAAAATGAAATCCAGTTTTATTTGACCCAAAACCTAAGTTTAAAAAAAATGTGGTCACTTTTTACAACACATTTCCATTAGTTAGTCCAGGGGGGTCCAAAACTGGTCCAGGAGGGCTGGTGTCCTGCTGAGTTTGATTGAATTGATTAGCTGGTTCAGGTGTGTTTGATTAGGGTTGGATCTAAATTCTTCAGGACACCGGCCCTCTAGGACTGAGTTTGAACAACCCTGAGTTAACCCTTTAACGCATGAATTACAGAAAACATTATATAGATTTTTTTATATATTTTTTTTAATGTTAGTACTTTAATATGATGGTAAAATTTTATTTCATTAATTAATAATTTTTTTCAAAATTCAGTTTTATTTGACATTATTTTTTTAAACCCAAACACTGGGTTAAAAAAAGTGTGGTCACACCTTACAATAAGGTTCATTTAGTTACACCTTTAATACATGAATTATGGAAAATATTATCTAGATTTTACTTTATTGTAATTTTAGTGTGTTAATATGATGTTAAAATCATACACATCACACTCGATAATTAGTTAACCATTGAAAATATTATCTAGATTTTATTATTATTTTATTTTAATAATTCATGATGATGGTAAAATTTTAATCCATTTTAATTTTTACCAAATTCAGATGTATTTGACACTGGGTTAAAAAAATATGGGCACACTTTACAATACAGTTCCATTAGTTAACCCTTTAACAGAGTTGGGGGTAAGGCGTTCAGCAGTAATGCGATACTGTATTGTAATTACATTTTTGAGGAACGCAGTAACGTAATGAATTACATTTATAAAAATATATATAAACTAAATTAAAGCTTTTTTTTATGTCACCTCATACTTTAGTATCTCATCAAATCTTCTGACCAATCAAACGCTCTCTAGTGTCTGACATGCCCCGCCCCCTTTAACACACTATTGCTAAATAAACTTGAGCTAAATACACATTCAAGAGTTCACACTTGATGATTGATTATAAAGCTTGTTTGGCATGCTGTCCCGGGAGAGAGCCCTGAGCTCATAAGATCCTCAAGCCAGGGGCTCCCTCCTGTATGCAAGGCGAGAGGAGAGTTTGAGCTCAGGTAGATCTTGAGAACTCCCCTGCTGTAGTAGCTAATGAACAGATAATGATAGCTCTTAAGAGATAACTACTTACTAGGAGCATGTCTATGTTGCTGATTTGGATTAATCAATTAACTTAAGTTGCGTGTTTTTGGACGGTGGGATAAATAAACTTCATGAATAAATAAACTTACATAAATCACCCATTGCTAAATACACTTGAGCTGAACCCATAGTGATCACTGTGATAATAAACAAAGTGCTATTGGCTGTTTTACAAAAAGGAGGCGGGGCTACTATATGCCCCACCCTCTCTTTATGCACTAGTTCAAATAATTACATCACACAACCAACAAAAATGCATGTTTCAAAGCATTTCCCAGGAGTTGATAGATATATTTAACCACATGTTGGGTTAAAGCAACCCTCCATTTCTTTAAAAAATAAAGAAACAATAAATTTGAACACAGATATTAGCGACAGAATATGCGAAAATAAAACACTAACAATAGCATCTTGGTATGTTTTATGGTAATGTTTTATCTATTTTGAAGGTTTTATTTTAATTGTTACTCAAACCGGTATATTTTTTGGTGTAAAGCACTTAGAGAATTAAGTTTTAAAGGCACTATATAAACATAAATGATTATTATTATTAATATCAGAACGCCCTACGTCTTATCTTTACCCAATGCATGATGTGGCGACAAAATAGCAGGCGTTCTCCAAAATAGCGTCTTTGATTAGACACAACACTGGTTTGTCTGATGGGAGCTGTGTAAACACGCAGGGTTTGTCTTATCTGGGAGCCGTACCTTTAGTTCCTTAAAGAAGACACAGCTTCTCGCCCACTCCACGATAGAGAAGAGCGTCTGGTCGGCCATGACACACAGCAGGCTGAAGGGTCGAGATTTCTCCAGCTTTCCTCTGCCGCTCTGCTCCTGGTGGAGATACGCACAAATCTTTCCTCTCACCTGCAAACACACAGACACACACACATACATTTGATTATTTAATTCAGAGTGACTAATACTAGGGCACGGTGGCTCAGTGGTTAGCACAGTGGCCTCACAGCAAGAAGGTAACTGTTTCGAGTCCCAACTGGAGTTTGCATGTTCTCTCCGTGTTGGTGTGGGTTTCCTTCGGGTGCTCCGGTTTCCCCCACAGTACACATGCGCTATAGGGGAATTGATTAACTAAATTGGCCATGGTGTATGAGTGTGTGTGTGTGTGTAAATGAGTGTGTATGGGTGTTTCCCAGTACTGGGTTGCAGCTGGAAGGGCATCTGCTGTGTAAAACACATGCTAGAATAGTTGGTGGTTCATTCCGCTGTGGCAACCCCAGATAAATAAAAGGACGAAGCTGAAGAAAAATTAATGAATGAATCAATAATACTAATTAAAGCAACACAGCGTCCAAATTTACAAAACTTTACAATAACACTACATGAATAATGATGTATTAATATGCAAACTAAACATTATTTTGTAATAACTAATGATGAGTTAAAGCACGCGCTAACCATGAACTAGCTTTAACTATAATACGAGTCAGAAGAGTTGTGTAAATAACGGCTACCTTAATTTCTTGTTAGTAAATGTTAGTTAACCGCTAATATTGCGCTCAATACATTGTGCGTTGGGACGTGAATTCGATTAGAACTACAAACATGGCAGACACGCGAGACCAACCGTGATGTAGATATGCTTCGGTAAAGCTGTTTGAATGACTATTAATTCATATCCAGTCAACTGGAAAACATTTAAATCATGTTTTCTGTGTTATATTTCCTCTGTAACAACAATGTGAACTTCTTTAAAGACGTGTGTGGGTATTAACTTCTGAATGCAGAATTATCATAAGACCTAAGAAGATTTCTCTGCATGAAAGACTTGTGAACGGCAGATAAACGTGCTGCTCTGAATATACATTCATGTAGGAAATTTAATATGAAAGAAACGGTGGCGGTTCTAGTTTAAGTGGCACCCTGGGCGAACCACCCCGAATACACCCCTCCCCCATCCTCAAGAAATAAAGACGCTATGTGGTTATATAATTTAAATATTTAAATATATATATTTTAAATATATCTCAAATACATTTAAATATATTTATTTATTTTCAATAAATATAACAATTTATGGGTGACAGTGGCGCAGTAGGTAGTGCTGTCGCCTCACAGCAAGAAGGTTGCTGGTTCAAGCCTCGGCTGGGTCAGTTGGCGTTTCTGTGTGGAGTTTGCATGTTCTCCCCGCGTTCCCATGGGTTTCATCCGGGTGCTCCGGTTTCCCCCCCCACAGTCCAAACACATGCGCTACAGGTGAATTGGGTAGGCTTAATTGTCTGTAGTGTATGTGTGTGAATGAGTGTGTATGAATGTTTCCCAGAGATGGGTTGCAGCTGGAAGGGCATCCGCTGCGTAAAACATGTGCTGGATAAGTTGGCGGCTCATTCCGCTGTGGTGACCCCAGATTAATAAAGGGACCAAGTTGAAAATGAATGAATGAATGAATGAATAAATAAATAACAATTTATTTTTTTATTATAAATAAATACAATTATTATTATTATTATACAATTATTATTCTAAATAAATAACAGAAATCAAGCCTAAATGTAACTGGAACAACGTAAAGACACAACTGAAGAGATATGTTAAGATCACTTATAAAATCTTCTGCATGATTATTAATGGCAATTCTATAGAATACAAAACTTACATGTTTTATAGCATTATCTGTCGTCTTAGATCCGACTCATAGCCGAGAATTAATGTCTTACCTCCCTGACTCATCATCTCTCCTTCCTGCTTCATTGCCATGCTTAAAATAAGATCATTGTATTTATATAAACTTTAGTTTTGTCGACTTGTAAAGCTCGCTGCATGCCGACACCTCTGCATAAAAGTCTGTTACTCTGGGGTGCGTTTCCGAAAACCATCGTTTGCCAACTAAGGTCACAAGTTGTGTCCTAACAAACATAGTTTTTCGATTTGGTGTTTCCCAAATCCGTCGTTCCAATGAACATTTGCAAACTGCGTTGCAAACTTCTATCCTTGCAACAACTCCTCTGGAGATGTAGTTAGAAACATAGTTCCTGGCTGTGTTCTATTCCCACTTATCCCCCCTATGCCCTATTCATTTAGAACATTCTAACATTCAAACGTAGAGTGTGTTTTTTTTTGAAAGCATTAAAGTCATCACTCTTAGGTATAATTTGCTTTCAAAGCATTTTTACAGTTCAGTTTTAGCGATCTTCATGTTTACAATTGTGCTTCCTTCGCAGTGCACTTTAAAAACATTGATGCCATTAGGAACACAGTCGTGGCTCATGACGAAAGCTATAGGTGACCTGTTATTTAAAAGCGGAATTTATGTTACGTCTCCAAAGCTTGTGAAAACAAAAAACATAGCATACGTTAATAGTTTTAATATATAGTGGGTTATTTATTAAGTTTCTGTACTGTATATGACATATGGCCTGTTGGTTAGAACATTTCTGCAGTGTTTACATGTGTCAAATTGTAAAAGTACTTTTCAAAAAAATAAATAAACAATATCCTACTGAATAATAATATAATAATAAAAAAAATTATAATAATAATCATCATCATTAATATTATTAAAGTAGGATTTTTTTCATTTACTAATAAATAATAAATATTACATTTCATTTCTTAATAAGTAGCCTCATTATTTATTTATCTGATTTATTTATGATATTAGAATGCGTGTTAGCTAGAATATGTAATGTTCTCTATAATATTTGTAAAGGAAACACCGGTCCTATATAAGCCGTTTACATATATTTCAATTAATATGGAAAGCGAGTGCATGTTTTTACCAAAACTAATATTTTATTTTTAATACATGTGCATGTAAAACAATATAATTTGCACAAAGAAATGATGGGGTTCTTCTCTAAAGAAGTTGTTACCACCCTGTTTAGAGCATCATTATGGGCATTTTACGTTATAACTAACGTGGTTCAAAGGATTGATCTGTGACAGAGAAGCTACAGGTTTTCTGCACACATGCGTCAATTTGTTTTGACCTGCGTTGTTTCGGTTGCACATAGAGAATAACAAACTTGCGCATGCAAAAGATGCCAAATGTGAATGGCCCCTAATGTCCTTATTCTGGGATTATAACCTTAAATTTATTCACTTGCATAAAGTGAATCTTATCTCGAAGCTTTTCTGTGTAGCTCTTTGCATAATACATTTTTTTTTATAGAAAAGTTATATGAAATTAAATGCTGACAGAGAAAGAGTTATATCAATCAAATGTGTACACTTTATTTGCATGCATTAAAAATCCTCAGGAATGATGATTTTTTTTTTAAATGCGGGCAGAGAAAGAGTTAAATCAATCATATTTTCACACTTTTTATTTGTATTTTTGCATGCACTGAAAATACTCAAAAAATGAAAATGCAACTTTTTATTTTTTTTATATTGATGGAGAAGCTAAACAGCTAAATCAATCAAATTTTCACACTTACTATATATATATATATAAATGACTGAATGTTTTGAACGATAAGCTGTAATGTAGCCTTGGCCAGATGAATTTTGGTGTGGCGTCTCACCATGGAAGAATGAATGTAGCGGAAACCATGCATATATATATATATATATATATATATATATAGATATGTATATTCAGTTGAAGTCAGAATTATTCGCCCCCCTTTGAATTTTTTTTCTTTTTAAATATTTCCCAAATGATGTTTAACAGAGCAAGGAAATTTTCACAATATGTCTGATAATATTTTTTCTTTTGGAGAAAGTCTTGTTTGTTTTATTTCGGTTTGATTAAAAGCAGTTTTAAAATTTTTAAGAACCATTTTAAGGTCAATATTATTAGCCCCTTTAATCAAATTTTTTTTCCGACTGTCTACAGAACAAACCATCGTTATATAATAACTTGCCTAATTACCCTAACCTGCCTAGTTAACCTAATTAATCAGTTAAGCCTTTAAATGTCACTTTAAGCTGTATAGAAATGTCTTGAAAAATATCTAGTCAAATATGTAATTTGTGTACCTCTTTGCATAATAAAACTTTTAAAAATAATTGTTATTCATAAATAAAATTAAATGCTGACAGAGAATTTACACTTTATGCATGTATTTTGCCTAAAAAATTAAATAAAATAAAATAGAAACCTGCAGAGACCCCATGAAAATGTTTGGTTTCTCTGCGTTTATTAGGTAGTGCATGGGTTTGGGTAATAAACAAATGTTTGTTTTATTCTACAAAGATCTAAAAAAATATAATAAAATAAAATAATAAACAATAAACTAATCATCTAAACAAATATGGGTGTAATAAAATAAAATAAAATAAAATAAAATAAAAATGTAATAATAAAATAAATAAATAAAAACGAATCAATAAAAATCAAACTTAAAAAGAATCATGTTCATACCTGCTCCTGATCCGGGTCGCAGCTCTGCAGCTCCAGCACGAGTGGCGGCAGCGCAGGGTTTATGGGGACGCTGTGTGGCGAAGCGCTCAGGCATCCGTCAGCGTACGTGTATCCCAGAGTGGAGTCCGGAGAGCTGGAGTACGCGTCCGGGTACTCTGCTTTAATGGATTTGGGTAGAGATGGAGCCGTGTACTGATATTGTGCCGGGAATGAGCCGTAATTCTGCAGAGCGACTCCGAGAGCAGGCGGAGGACAGTCATATGGAGACTGCAGACCCACAGAACTGAAATCCGTCTGCAGCGTCCCGTTAGACTCCAGTTTGAAGCCACTAGCTCGGATTAAAGCTCGCTTCTGCTGTTTTAGGGCTCGGTCTCGCTTGTACATCGGGCCGAACTTATTTCTTCCACCTCTCATTCGGTCTGCACGCACAGCTGACAAGAGAGAGAGAAATAGAGAGAGATGAAGCATTTGTGTGGGCATACTTTATGTTAGGCACAGAAAATTGGTAGAGAACTTTAAAATTTACTTATTTACTATAAACAAAAAAATTTTTTTAATAGTTTCCTAGTACTGGGTTGCAGCTGGAAGGGCACTCCGCTGTGGAACCCCTTGATAAATAAGGGACTAAGTCGAAGAAAAATAAATGATAAATAAAACAAATTAAAATTCTATTTAAAGCTGCAGAGACCGCTGTGGATTTATTAGGTACTCTATGGGTTTGAGTAAAAAGCAAATACGTATTTTATTCTACGAAGGTAAAATAAAATAAAATAAAAATAAAAGAGGGAGAAATTATGTTTTTTGTGTGGTAATTTGTGCTTTATGCTAACAAAATTAAAAAATCAAATAAAAACTAATCAAAAACAAACAAATAAAAAACTAATCATCAAAACGAAAATGCACAATAATATCATCAGAGTAAAACTATATAAACAATTTAAATAAATGTAAAGCTGTATTCCACTTAAAAAAAATATGCACAATAATATTATGGGTAAAATAAAATAAAATAGAATAAAATAAAATATGCACAATAATATCATGAGTAAAATAAAATAAAATAAAATATGCACAATATTATCATGAGTAAAATAAAATAAAATATGCACAATAATATTATGGGTAAAATAAAATTAAATTAAATTAAATATGTACAATAATATTATGGGTAAAAAAAAATAAAATAAAATATACAAAATAATGTCATGGAAGTAATAAAATAAGATAAAATAAAATCATGGAAGAAATAAAATAAAATAAATGGTATTGGTGCTTGAAGTGAAAACTAAACACAAACACAAAATTAAAGCAAAATTAAAAACAACAAGTAGTATCTGTAGTATCTCTCGTATCTGACCACAAACACCGTACTGTAATACGCACCAGAGCATACTCTCACAGGAAAATCAATTATAAAAAACAGACCAGTGATGAATTCCTAAATAATATTTACATTCTCCAAATGAACCTTTTCTGATGCAACTAGAAAAGCAATTCTGTGTTATTTTCGGAGCAGCGTGATTAAAAAGCCAAATACAGCCAGGAATGCTTGGCACGGTTTACAGGGCGAAAAAGCAACTGTATCTTTCTCTTCATATGGAGATTTTCTGCTGGTTTTGTGAACTCTGAGACTAAAGACTGCATGAATCCGCGAGTCTTATCAGTGCGTGAGGAATGTGTCACAGGCGCGCGCGGAAACAGGTGCTTCTCTGCACTCGGCCTGGGAATCGCACACACACACATAGCCAAACACGAGACCCACAAGCCTCCAAATTAAATGCTAAATCATACAATTAAACACAATAGTTGCGTCTGCAAACACAAGTAAATTCTTTAATTGTTTATTATTATATTCATTCAGTCATTTCCCTACGGCTTCAAAGGTTGTCACAGCGGAATGAACCGCCAACTATACCAGCATATGTTTTACACAGCGAACGCCCTTCCAGGAGCAACCCAGTACTGGGAAACACCTATACACACTCATTCACACACACTCATAAACTACAGCCAATTTAGTTCAATTTCCCTATAGCGCATATGTTTGGACGGTGGGGGAAACTGGAGCACCCGGAGGAGACCCACGCCAACACGGGGAGAACATGCAAACTTCACACAGAAATGCCAACAGGTCCAGCTGGGACTCGAACCAGCGACCTTCTTGCTGTGAGGCGACAGTGCTAACTACTTAGCCACCATGCAGCCCCATGCAATTTCATATGCAGCCAATATACTCATTCATAAAGACTGTAAAACATTATAACACACTGAACCAAAATGTTTACTGCCTAGTGTGAAAGATGTAATACTGCGTTAAGCCTGGGAAAAAATTATGTTTGGGTTTTAAATCTATAATGAGTGAATGGCATTAGGGATGCTTTCGCCAGAACATAATTTGACAACTCTTTGCAACAGGTTGTCATCAGTGAAACTCTATCATCTAAAAATGAACAATAGATTTGCTAATATCAGCATTTAGTTTATTATTAAAATCAAATGTTGCATGAGTTACTGCAGTGTGAGCTAACATTAACAAATGTTCAAAAATGCTAACTGAGTATAGCTTAATCGTCAATAATATCTGTTACAAATAAATTAAATAAATATATATATATATATATATATATATTAGGGCTGTCAAAATTGGCGCGTTAACGTACCAGATTAATTTGAAATATTTAACGCGTTAAAAAAAATTAACGCATTTAACGCAGTTGCAGTTTTTTTTTATTTCCTGTTGTGGCCGACATGTGTTCAGGGCCGGCGCGTCCGTAGAGGCGACCTAGGCGGCCGTAGAATAGTGAGCGAACCCCCCCTGTTCTCACTTTCATCCGCGACACCCACCCCCTCCCTCCCGGTCCTTCCTTTCATCCGCGAACCGGTCACTTTTTATTTCACTTTCGAGTTGAGGGCGGACGGACTCTCTCTCTCTCTCTGTCTGTGTGTGTGTGTTGTGCCCTGATAACGTCAATAGACTAGACTGTCTTAGCAACTGGCTAAATGTTAAAGAGGACTGAGCAAAATTGTTTCTACTTTATAATTTATGTTCTCAACTCGCAATACAACTTTACAATGAATACAATTGTTTGTAATTGATACTTTATTATTATTATTAGAATTTTTTATTTATTTTTTTTTTTTTTCCAATTTCCATATTTGCAATGCCTGCATTTTGGATTTTTTTTATTCGTGATTAATCATGAAATCATGAAAAAACTAACTGTCCTTCTAGCGGCGCAATGCATTAACGCCTGTCACAAAAAGAGAGAGCAGACCAATAAAAACATCAGTGATGCGCTTGCAAACACACACACACACACACACACACACACACACACACACACACATAAATTATTATTAATGAATCATTGTAAATATACTAAAATTTTACCCTAAAATGTTGATTGTTAAATGTACAGTTTATTCAGATCTATCATTACTGTTGTATTGATTTGTACGAATAATATGATATATTGAATAATATGATGTATTGTTGATCTTTTATTTAATTATTATATGTAAATATCACCTTTTTTCTACCACTACTACTATTTACTGTGTTTACTGTTTTGTTTTTATTATATATGCATGTTACTTTTTATGTAAACTTTAGAACTGCTTTGGCAATACATTTGTAACATTTGTCATGCCAATAAAGCAATAATTGAATTTAATTGAGAAAGAGAAAAAGAGAGAGAGAGAGAGAGAGAGAGAGAGAGAGAGAGAGAGAGAGAGAGAGAGAGAG
>CAIGQZ010000348.1:3725879-3735527 GCA_903798205.1 Danio tinwini | reverse complement strand
GGAATTGTCTGTCATTGCTTCTGATATATGCTGACACCTTGTGGCCAATTAGTGTAGTGCAACTGTACTTACGTCCTTAAAGGGATAGTTCACCCAAAAATGAAAAGTTACTCACTATTTACATACCCTCAAGTGGTCTCAAACCTTTATGAGTTTCGGAAAGGTTTACACAAAAGTAGATATTTTGAAGAAAGCTACATATACTATGGAAGTCAATGGTTACTTCCAGCATTTTTCAAAATATCTTCTTTAGTGTTCTACAGAATAATACATGTATTGTGGACTTGTCTGTCATTGCTTCTGATATATGCTGACAGCTTGTGGCCAGTCGGTGTAGTGCAACAGTACTTACGTCCTTAAAGGGATAGTTCACCCAAAAATAAAGTCACTGATTATTTAATTTAATTAAACCACCTCAAGTGGTTCCAAACCTTTTTGAGTTTCATCTTTATGTTAAACACAAACAAAGATATTTTAAAGACAGCTAAAAATGTGCAACCATTGGCTTCATTAGTAGCAAAAACAAATACTATAAAAAGTCAATAGTTACATGTTTCCAACATGTTTCTAAATGTCTTCTTTAGTGTTTAACAGAATATTAAACGCCTTGTGGAATTGTCTACCATTGCTTCTGATATATGCTGACACCTTGTGGCCAGTCTGTATAGTGCAACTATACTTAATACGTCCTTAAAGGGATAGTTCACCCTAAAAAAAGGTTACTCACTATTTCCACACCCTCAAGTGGTTACAAACCTTTCTGAATTTCAGTTTATGTTAAACACAAAAGAAGATATTATGAAGAAAGCTGAACAACTGTAGCTTATGATTTCGATAATAGGAAAAACAAATACTATGGAACTTATAGGTTTCCAGCATTTTTCAAAATATCTTCTTTTGTGTTCAGCATAATGAAAGTCTTGTGGACTTGTCTGTCATTGCCTCTGATTTATGCTGACACCTTGTGGCCACTCGGTGTAGTGCAATTGTACTAAATATGTCCTTAAAGGGATAGTTCACCCAATAATGAAAGGTTACGAATTTCAGCCTCTGAGTTTATGCAAGCGAATATTTATACTGAAATAAAATGAACTGAAAATTGCCTTTTGAAGATTATACATAATAGTATAGTATTTTTAAAGGGTATTGAATATTTTGTAAATGAAAGCTGGAAATGTAATATGAATTATTGAATTTACAAGTAGGAAAACGTGTTTGAAATATTTTAGTTAAAATATTCAAAGCTTAAATAAACAGCGTTGTTCAATTTCAGGACCTAAAAATACAAACCCTGGAATTCAAGTCATTAAAATGCAAGAACTTGCTAATTCTGTGTATTATTTTCTTCAGTTATTCAACAAGCTTTTTAATTCAGTGCTTTTGGCATTGATTTTGTTCCATTAAGGGCATCCGCTGCGTAAAACATACGCTGGAATAGTTGGTGGTTCATTCTGCTGTGGCGACCCCTGATGAATAAAGCTGAAGGAAAATGAATGAATGAGTTTCCCTTCTAGCAATAACAACAAAAAAAAAAAACCCTTTCATAAGGGTAGGTCCAAACATCAAACGTCCTGCTGACATTAATGAAGTATTTGTCCTCCTGTCATCAGTCATTAAAAGTTCGTAAAACCCTCATTGATCAGCGTAAAGGCGTAATAACACCATTAACATTTCTCACCGCTGATTCATGCTTTCACGGCTTATCAATCTCGCCGCATCAAGCTCCTTTTGTGTGCATAGTCTCATGTGTGTTGTGGCTTCCAGTTTCAAAGTGTGTGTGTGTGTTGGGGAAAGGAGAGAGGGGTTTTGGTTTAGCTGGAATGCACCGTCACGTCCAAGAGGAGACTAAAGTCAACATGAGATGATAACTGGTTTTAAGGATTACCGCGGTTTGGAGAAGTCAAGGTTTTAACACCCAATTTAAAATGTTCTGTTCCAATACAGTCAGAATTATTCGCCCTCCTGTGAATTTTGTAGTTTTTTTCAGATATTTCCCGAATGATGTTTGAACAGATTCAGGAATTTTTCACAGTATTTCCTATAATATTTTTTCTTCTAGAGAAAGTCTTATTTGTTTTATTTCCTCTATAATAAAAGCAGTTCTTAATTGTTTTAAAGCCATTTTAAGGTCAATATTATTAGCCCTCTTAAGCAATATTAGTTTTGGATTGTCTCCAGAACAAACCACTGTTATACAATGACTTGCCTAATTACCCTAACTTTACCCTAATTACCCTAGTTAAGCCTTTAAATGTCACTTTAAGCTGAATACTAGTGTCTTGAAAAACATCTAGTCTAATATTATGTGCTGTCATCATGGCAAAGAGAAAATAAATCAGTTATTAGAGACGAGTTATTAAAACTATTATGATAAAAAAATGTGCTGAAAAAAACGTCACTTTTTTAAACAGAAATTGAGAGGAAAATATATACAGGAGGGCGAATAATTCAGACTTTTAATGAATTTTATCATAACTTGTAATTGGTTTTAATTTCAGATCTGTTCCACGAGGGTTTCGCCAACATCAAAGAACAATACGTCTCTACATCTGTCTGTAAGTCTGGAGTGAGAATGTATAGTTTCTGGGGTGAGTTTGTTGAATGGTGCCAGCTCCTTTGGGGGCGAATGTAAAGGAAACATCAGGTGTTTGAAGCAGCTCATTCTCTGCTCGCACACACTGATTTATCTGTGCATTTCAGAATTATGTTCCCGACCTCTTCACCTCGGTGCCATTTGTGTTTTTCCCCCCGCTCATAAAACAAGCGTGCATCTGCACCCCCTGCCCACCTCCAGAGTCACCCACAGTTCAGCGTCCACACGCGGATGACTTTAGGTGTAGATTCTGAAGGTATGATAACCTTGGATTAAAATATCACGGTTACTGCTCTAAGATATGTTCTTTTTAAATGCCTGAGTAAAAGAAAACAACAACCTTTTCCCACATTAAACACTATATTTTTATTTTAAGAAACATTTAACATATTTTGGAGCAGTAAACATGTCAGGATAAATGATTAGAGTGGATCATTGACTTCTGCTGTCTTCATTAGAGCAAATAATTCTGACTTCAGCCGTATAAGTCCTGTAGAGCATAAGTTGTCATTCATCACTTATTAATCTTATTAATAAGATGAAAAAGGGATAGTTCCCTCAAAACTGAAAAATTCCTCACCATTTACTCACACTCAAGAATGATGGAAAAAATCAGCCATTGACATCAATAGTGCACTGTAAAAAATCTCTGTTAATGAACAGAGTCTGCATTTTGATAAGAAATAATATATAGAGAGAGTATAGGAGGGCATAGATTGTTTAATCTAGATTAATCTCACTGTAATCTTGGAATTAATCTAGATTAAAGTGGCTGATTTGAATTCTGCTGAAGGCGTTCAGAATATGTGTGCGGCCCAAATAATGACTAAAGTAAGTCTTTGAGAACGGGTTTCTCCAGCCAGGTGGAGCATTAGACCAGGAGCTCATCTCCTGTTTCCAAAACGCATCACAAACTGCTTGAGGAACTGTTCTACTGTGATCATTGGTGATGAAAATAAATGATGTTCAATGAGATGTGCTTGTGTTTACTCACTGTTTATTCAGTTAAACATCAATGTTGAGCTGTAGGCCTTCATAAGCTCCAAACAGCCATTATTGATGAGCTTAATCTGACTAAAGTCATCACTGAACTAAACTGAAATGAATGAAGATGTGGAGTATGCAGATATTAGTGGAGTTATTGAAGGAAACACAGAGATTAAACTATTACCGTCATGTAGGACTTTTCAACATATTTTTCCACAAGATCCACACACACGGCTGTCAGTAAAGAACCACACACACACACACACACAGACACACACACACAAACACACATACACATGCACACACATCGCCAAATGCTGAAGTTTTTTTCTTTCCATTCTGCGTGTGTTATTAAACTCCATACCACTCTCACCAGTCCTCACTCCTTTTTTGCGTCTAATACTCCAGTTTGTTATGGGGGCATGAATGAAATGTTCATGAGTGAATGTGAAACTCCCGAACTGCAGTTAAGTCACCCAAAATGACAGGAAACTCTTAATGAAAGCACTTGACGTAAACACCTTCATTATATTATTGTCTATGAAGGCAGATAACTAGACTACAGATGTCCATGTAAGCGTAGTCAGTCGAGTCTTCAGAGTAAGTGAAAGATCCAGAAGGGCGTCCTGCTGATTTGATTCAGGAGGGCACTTTTTTGTCAGGCGGCTCACCGGTCAGGTATACATCCGCGCTAAAATATCAAGGCGAAAGTCATCATAGCTTGCGTAGAATAGACCCAGCTCCCAACCCAACTTTGAGAATAAATTAACGACGATGTTGTTTTTTTAATAAAAGTCTCACGTTAACGCAGCACATTAACGCTATTAACGGCCCACCTCTAATAGAGAGAGAAATAAGTGTGTAAAATAACAGAAAATATGCTGCTGTTTCATACAAGGTTTTGTAGCGTAATATACAACACCAACCCAGACAATATAGCACTGCAGACTATTACATATGTTTATAAAAGTCTTTTTTTTTTGCTTTTTAAGGTTAAAAGTTTGAGTTAGGTTAGGTTACTTTATTTATACCTGAAGGTAGATTTTGTTTGCAGTCAAGAGTCCTCGTTTCATAACAGTGCCACGCACAAAAAAAAACACATAGTGACAACAACAAAAGGCAACAGTCAGTCAGTCAGTCAGTCAGTCAGTCAGTCAGTCAGTCAGTCAGTCAGTCAGTCAGTCAGTCAGTCAAAAAGTCAGTCAATAGCGGCCTCTGGTGGATTTACGAGAGAACAGTACACGCAAATGGCACTTGCAAGAGAAACTTGAGATCTCAAAAAGAATACACAGCGGCCTCTCGAGAATTCGTAAAAACAAAAACTGGGAAAAAAAAGTAGTTCCCGGGGCGTATTTGACAGTCTCCAGAAATGAATACAGGGGTACTTTTTCAGAATGAGCCTGGGTTGACAAATGGACATAAAGACATAAACATACAAAAGACTCTTCCAAAAATAAAGTATAATAAAGAATATATAAAGAGAAATAGGCGACGCAGTGGTGCAGTAGGTAGTGCTGTTGCCTCACAGCAAGAAGGTCGCTGGTTCAAGCCTCGGCTGGGTCAGTTGGCGTTTCTGTGTGGAGTTTGCATGTTCTCCCTGCGTCCATGTTTCCTCAGGGTGCTCCAGTTTCCCCCACAGTCCAAAGACATGTAGTACAGGTGAATTGGGCAGGCTAAATTGTCCGTAGTGTATGAGTGTGAATGAGTGTGTATGGATGTTTCCCAGAGATGGGTTGCAGCTGGAAGGGCATCCGCTGTGTAAAACATATGCTGGATAAGTTGGTGGTTCATTCCGCTGTGGTGACCCCAGATTAATAAAGAAATCCCTTTAAGAAAATGAATGAATAAATGAATAGAGACATAAATGTGTAAAAGAACAGAAAATGTGCTGGCAGTTCATAACAAGGCTTTTGTAGCGTAATAACAGATTATATATCACCTTAAACTATGAAAAATTTCCATAAAAGTACCTTATTTTGAACTTTTGTGAAGGATAAAGTTGTTGGAAGATCAAGATCCCATAATGCAATTCAAAAACAAAAATAAACAAGACAAAATAAAAACATGAAGATGGGATGGGTTGGGCATGGGATGAAAGTGGGGGGTGTGTCGTGGTTGAGAGTGAGGACCGGTGAGGGGGTGGGGAGGGTGATTGTGGGGGGTTAAGGCGCGCGTTTGCCGTCCTCACTAACTATTCTGCTGCCCTAGGCAGCTGCCTTGGTCACCTCTATGGACGTGCCGGCTGGTGTATCTTCCTTTGTGTTCAACGAAGAAACTCAACAAGTGAAGGATGGGTAAATGATGGCAGAATATTCATTTTTGTGTGAACTATATTTAATGTACATCTGCATGAAACCAAACTAAACACTGTAAAAATATCCTTAAATTGGCAGTTTTCCGTATTTTGTGATTTATGTTTTTATTTGTTTTACTAATTTATTTATACTTTTGAATTGCTTTATGGGGGCTTGATCTTTCTTTTGACAACTTTAAACCTTGAAAAGTGACTTTTATGAACATTTGTAATAGTTTGCAGTGCTATATTGTCTGCACTCTCAGAAATAAAGGTCCATATTAATACCTCAAGGGTACATATTGGTACCCAAAAAGTAAAAAAGTGTTTCTCTAAAATTTTTTAGGTACTAATATATACTTTTAAGTTACCTATATGTACCCTTTAAGTACAAACATGTACCTTTTGAAAAGGTAGCACCCCAGTGACAGCTCGCGTACCTTTATTTCTGAGAGTGTGGTGTTGGTGGTGTATATTACGCTATAAACACCTTGTAATAAACTCAACTTAGGCTCATTCTGAAAATGTAGCCCTATATACATTTCTGGAGAGCGCAAATTATGTAACCAGTGGTATGTATGGCTGACTTTGGTCTTTTAAATGAATGCTACAGGGCGTTATGACGCCGTTCCTTTTCGGGGTTACCAGCTGACCACTTACCTCTCTATGGACAGCTTTGATTATTGGTCAACCGGTGCTTTTGAAAACACTATTGGTTGGGTTTAGGTAAGTGGGTGGGCGGGTCAATCGGTGCTTTTGAAAACTCTGTCGGTCGGGTTTAGGGAAGGAGGAGGGTGGGTCAGTCGATCAGTCATTTGACAGCGGCCTCTGGTGGATTTACGTGAGAACAGCAGGTGTAAATGGCAGTTGCAAGAGAAATTTGAGTTCTAAAAAAGCATACACAGCAGCCTCTGGTGGATTCGAGAAAACAAAAACTGCAAAAACATTTGCCTACTGGGACATATTTGGCGATCTCCAGAAATGTATACAGGGGTAAATATTCAGAATGAGCCTGGGTTGAATAAACTGCAGCGCATTTTCTGTTATTTTACAGACTAATTTCTCCATATATCCTTATACATTATATTATTATTTCAAACTACTAAAATGTTAATAAAAGTCACTTTGATAAACTGTAGAATTGAATTTTCAACATTAAAAGTGAACAGAGCAGAGATCAACTTCCCATAATGCAATTCACCACTGTAAATAAACCCAAAACACGTGTGAATCACAAAATATGCATTATATAATTATCAAAATATAATACATAAAATATAATTATTAGATATATATATTTTTAAAGTGTACATGTTTTATTTGCAGAACTCCTCAGACCTAGGGCAATGCAAAACTGCATTAGTTGTGTGTCAGGGCAGCACGAGGACATTCACACCTTGTTAAGTTTTACTGCTTGTGCATTTGTTCGTCCCAGTATTGCCCCTTTGATCTGAACACCACAGGGAAATAAACTGAAGATCAGTCGCGTCAGAGACACAAACACACTGTTTGAACTGTAATGCACTGACGGAGACAGAGCTGCGCTTAAAGCACAATTGCAGACACTGGAAATGAATTGAGGCCATTGAATTTAAAGTATTAGTTCACCCAGAAATGATGATTATCTTATTAATTACTTACCTTCATGCCATTTAAATCCCCTGAAGCCATCATTCATCTTCAGAATACAAATGAAGATTTTTTAGATCTCTCTCATCATGCAAAATGCTCAAAAAACATATTAAAATACACTGTTAAAAATATCTGTTCATGAACAGGGTCTGTATTTTGTGTTTATTTACGGTTGTGAATTGCATTATGGGATGTTGACCTCTACTTTGTCCACTTTTGATGGTGAAAATTCAACTCTACAGTTTAACAAAGTGACTTTTTAATAGTTTGAAAATAATTTAAATTTTAAATTTAAATTTTGATAATTTAATGTATAAGAAATAATATATATATAGAAATGAGTGTGTAAAATAACTGCAAATGCGCTGGCAGTTTATTTATACCAGACAATATAGCTCTACAAACTATTACAAATGTTCATAAAAGTCACCTTTTCCAACGTGTAAACATTGTGAGTTTACTTGCTTCATTTGACCGTCAAATTCACTTCACAAAAGATGCGGATTCGCGTCATGGGCAGGGCTTCTGTCTGCCTGGTGATTTTAGTTTTGTTGCTTAATGGCTAACAGTGATTTTATTGAGAGATTAGCTGTGCTTTATGTGCTTTAGGAAGGCCGATAAACAGCGTAGATTCATTCGGCGTCGTGTCTGAGTCCACTAGATCCTTTCAGAGGTGCACCAGCTTTGAGTTCATCAACTCCTCCAGAAACTATACCCGGATGATGGAGGCTTTCAGCAGTGCTTCAGACTGAGCCGAGCCCAGTTTGATGAACTGTTGGCTGCTGTGAGCAAGAGGATTTCCCCTCGGGACACCAACAGCAGGCGCTATGTCATAATCACTTCTTACTAGAGCAAGCTCATGATTGGTTAATGCAGCACGAATGTCCGCTGTGTAAACACATCAAATGCACAAAACACTCAACTCATGCTGTTTCATTTACGCGAATCGCATCATCCGCGCCACCTCATTCACGCGAATCACACCGCAGGATGTCTATTCGTGTCTTTGCATTGACTTAACATGTAAATCACTCGTGCATGATGCTTCATCTGTGTTGTTGAAAGCGACACCGGTGGCCATTCAGTGAACTGCACACGCACATTGCGCACAAGACACTGAACATGATTCAATATTCTCATGCTGAAGATCTTTTTCATTTTTTGAGTAATATATTATATTTTATTAAAGGCACGATTTGTATGATTTTTTTATTATAATATATCGAAAATCCACTAGAACAGTGTTATATACGCTGTAAAAAATATCTGTTAATAAACAGTTTATTACAAGGTTTTTGTAGTGTAATATACAACACCAGCCCAGACAATATAGCACTGCAAACTATTACAAACTTTTCAAGGTTAAAAGAAAGATCAAGATCCCGTAATGCAATTCAAAAGCAGAAATAAATGGGGGAAAATAAAAACATGAATCACAAAATACTCAAAACTGCTAATTTGTGGATAATTGTTTACAGTGTATGTTTTGAAAAACTGCAGATGCAGATGATATGAATTAAGCAAAAAGAGCTGCTTTTATTTTATTAAGTTTTGTTTATAGCGACACCGGTGGCCATTCAGTGAACTGCACACGCATATTGCGCACAAGACACTGAACATGTTTTAATATTCTCTCATGTTGAAGATCTTTTTCATTTTTCATTTTGAAAATGTATGAGTAATAAATCATATTATATTAAAGGCACGATATGTACGATTTTTAAATTATAATATATCGAAAATCCACTAGAACAGTGTTATATACGCTGCAAAACATTTCTGTTAATGAACCGTTTCCGGATTTTGCGATGTTTTTAATTTATTTACGGTGGTGAATTGCATTATGGGATGTTGATCTCTGCTTTGTCCACTTTTAATGTTGAGAATTCAATTCTACAGTTTAACAAAGTGACTTTTAATTGATATTTTAGTAGTTTGAATATAATATAATGAATAAGAAATAATAATACATAGAGAAATAAGTCTGTAAAATAACAGTAAATGAGCTGGCAGTTATTGTAGTGTAATATACAGCACCAACCCAGACAATAAAGCACTGCAAACTATTACAAATGACAATAAAAGTCACTTTTTACAACTTTTCAAGGTTAAACGTTGTTGGAAGAAAGATTAACATCCCATA
>CAIGQZ010000348.1:3656262-3696120 GCA_903798205.1 Danio tinwini | reverse complement strand
TAGATAGATAGATAGATAGATAGATAGATAGATAGATAGATAGATAGTTGAAGTCAGAATTATTAGCCCCCTGTTTATTTTTTTCCTCAATTTCTGTTTAATGGAGAGAAGATTTCTTCAACACATTTATAAACATAATAGTTTTAATAACTTATTTATTTTATCTTTGCCATGATGACAGTACATGATGTTTGACTAGATATTCTTTAAGACACTTCTATACAGCTTAAAGTGACATTTAAAGGCTTAACTAGGTTAATTAGAGTAACTAGGCAGGTTAGGTTAATTAGGCAAGTCATTGTATAACAATGGATTTTAAAATGTTTTCAGCTTCATTACTCCAGTCTTCAGAGTCACATGATCCTTCCAAAATCACTCTAATATTAATTTTTATTGTTATTATTAATAATAATATTAATATTATTAATGGTAATAGTATTAAAAACAATAATGACTACATATAATAAGAAAGCAGTTATTTAGAATTTTAATAAATATAAAAAAAGAAATTTACATTTAATAAATGCGCTTTGATGAACAGAGTCAATTTCTTTAAAAAAAATAAAGCATGAAAAACTGACCCCAAACTTTTGACCGGTAGTGTATTTTTTTTCCTGGCCATAATATATTTCAAATATATGTTAAATACATGTTGTGTCTGTGTTGTTCAATAATATGAAAATAGATTAACCAAAATATATTTCTAAATGAAGAAAATACTTTTTTTAACCTTACAGTATGTGCATGGAGATCAAAGTAGTATCCATTTAAAATTAATTTCATGTCATTAATAAGAATAAGAATAATAATAATAAGAGTAATAATAATAATAAAACAATAACATGCACCTTTTTTAAAATCATATATATCCACTCAGCATATATATATATATAGTGCTCAGCATAATTGAGTACACCCCATTTTGAAAATGAATATTTTTGTCCATTACTCAGTGAATATGGCAAAGTATTTTGGTGCATTTAAACAAAACAGATTTATTAAACAGATATATTTATTATAATTATATTTTAGCCACCAAACATATTTAGAAATTGAAAGATAATATAAAGTCAAGCTAAATATTGCAAAAAAATAAAAAATTACAACCTACAAAATTTCAACAAAGTTTTTCTATTTTTTGGACGATTCTCATCAGTTATTTTAATAGATTAGCTCCAGATTTGGCTTCAGTACTGACTAATCTAAGGTATATGCACAAATATAACATTGTAAAGCTTCCTATTAAAAATATTAATTTGAAAGAGAGATATGCTAAGCACTGTGTATATATATATATATATATATATATATATATATATATATATATATCTATATATATATATATATTAGTAAGTATATTTATATATTTAATTATATTGACTAAGTATTGAAATATGCAGGGTAAAATTTATGTTTAATTCTTTTATGCAACAAAATAAATTTTCAAAAATCGTCCAAAAATCCAAACTATTTGTAGAAAATCTATTTAGGAAATTTATTTTAGCAACTTTATTATTGCTATATTTTAAAATGTAGTTTTATTTTAGCGAATGGGCACTGATTTCTAGAGAGAGCTTTAAATACAGAGGATGATCAGAAGACATCGCCGTTCATTTGCAGAGATTAATCATCCATCAGCAGCGAATTACAGTGAAACCAGAAGACAATTATAAAGGCCAATATCCAGAGCCTGCTCACATGAGCTCAGAGTCACAAACTGTAAATCCTCCACATGTTGATGTTTGGCGATCCTGTGAATGGGACAGAAGGTTTTGATGGGAGGGATCTTATTCTGCATTGGGGATTCAGACACACTGACACACACACACACGCGCGCGCGATGCTGTGTTAACAGACGCACGATGATGGAGCTAAGCAATCGTCTGGATTTTACGTGCGGTTTTTCTCCTATCGGGATTTATCCGCCGTGTGGATTTGACTGAACTTCTTTTATCGGGATTATCATTCAGGAGAGCCCTGGATATTTACTATTTCATAGTTTTTGCTTTCGCACAATGTATGGGATCAATCAGCGCTACTTGTACATGTGAGTTATGATATTGAATTATTAAAAATATTAATGTAAATGTGCATATTTGTAAACTTAGCCTATTTATCGATATAAGTTTGCATGTGCTATTTTAGGCACTTTTAAACTCTTTAAGAACGTCGGGTTGTTTTAACCCAAGGTTGAGTTAAATTTGGACACATTGGTAATTTAAATTAAGTTTAAATAAAATCAACCCGACGTTGCGTTTGTTTATATTTGAATCAACGTTGGATTTTTTTTGAGTGAAATTATTTAGAAAATCTTTATTTTAGGTGTTTTCTTTAAGTGTAAAAATATTTAAAGTAACTTAAGGAGTATTTGATGACCTGTAGTTATTATATATTTTTGAATGTGTGTGTGACGCTATTTTTGCGTTAAATAATTTATTATTTCAAGTTTTCAGCATATTGAGTAAAATACAGTATACTTTATTGTCCTGGAAAGGCAAATTGTTATGGAAAACATGTTCTGACTTTTATTTGCATGTAAATGCCCATACATGTATATATTGTATTTTTGCGATTTGATGCGTCATAAGGATTTTTAGCTCATGCAATACAGAAAGAAAATAAATTATAATATTTTGCTGCTTAAAAACTCTGAAATATCTCAGTCTCAAACTACATAGTCGGAGAAAAATACTTATTTTATTTTGTCTTCTTTTTTTTACTTAAACATTTATGTATTTAATGACCTGTATTTAGCAAAGCTAATTTACATTACGCATATATTAATTATGTATTTTTTCCATATCTTGTAACTCTTATTTTGATGTATTTTGCAGCTCTTTTCACTTCTTCGTGGTGTGGTGTCACGCGCAGGTAAATATTTACTACGTTTTAACCATATTCGTGTTTTAAAAATCTTTGATTTGTCATAAATTGCATGCATAGTCGTGCTCTGTTACACTAAATTCAATTGTAGTTGATTAGACCGGTTTAGGTTAGTTTATAGCTGTCAAACTGAGTTTCTAATAAACATTGATTACTCTGAGAAAGTTTTAATTTTTTACCGTCATCTGGCGGGCCATTGAGGTTTTCTGAGGCCCTCTAGTGGCTCCCGGCAAACATCAAAGGGCCGCAAAATAGATTTGAATTATATTCCGATGCCCTAAATTGGTCATATAAACACCCCACATGATAAAATATACATTATAGTAATTTATACTGTAGTGTTCTGGAAGCAAATAGTTAGGATAATCCTGCAGTTGCTATTGTGACACAACAATTACAGTAATATAAACAAATGACCCAATGCTGTAGTGCACTATTATGCGCACTAAAAATGCTGGGTTGTTGTAACCCAGCATTGGGTCAAATATGAATAAACCCAACCTTTGGGTTAAAAAAGTGCAATTTAAATTGAATGAACAAAAATCAATTGTTAAAAATTGTTGCTGCCTTAATTCTTTCTTTAACTAAATCAAACTAACTTTTTTAGTCGTGTCAACTTACATCAATCTGACTGAAAATATTAACTTAAACTATGTATAACTTAAAAAATGCAGTAGAAACTTGATTATTTAGTTGAAAATACATACAAATATTTGTTGTCTTTAGTTTTTGTCATCTTTACTGTGTGTGTTTGTCCATATTTGATCTAAAGTTGGGTTACAATAACTACCAAACATTTTTAGAGTGTGTAGACAATTATATTACGTAATTTCTTTTTACACTTTAGACCTTACCGCAATTTACACTTTCAGAAATAAAGGTACAAGAGCTGTCACTGGGGTGGTACCTTTTTGAAAGGTACATATTTGTACTTAAAGGGTCCATATTAATACCTCAAGGGTACATATTAGTACCGAAGTACAAAAGTATACCTCTTAAAATTTTTAGGTACTAATGTATACCTTTGAGGTACCAATATATACCTACAAATACCTTTTGAAAAGGTACCATCCCAGTGACAGCTCTTGTACCTTTATTTTTGAGAGTGTAGTAAGAACTTAAGTACACTACAGTATTTATTAGCGCACTATTGTTAAACACTACAGTATGCTGTAAATACTGTACTGTACATTTTACTACACTTCAAAACATGATTTGAAAAATATGAATATAAAATAGGGCGACACAGTCGCTCAGTGGTTAGCACTGTGACCTCACAGCAAAAAGGTTGCTGGTTCGAGTCCCGGCTGGGTCAGTTGGTGTTTCTATGTGGAGTTTGCATGTTCTCCCTGTGTTGGCGTGGGTTTCCTCCGGGTGCTCCTGTTTCCCCCACAGTCCAAACACATGCGCTATAGGGGAATTGATGAACTAAATTGGCCGAATTGTATGAGTGTGTGTAAATGAGAGTGTATAGATGTTTCCCAGTACTGGGTTGCAGCTGGAACGGCATCGACTGTGTAAAACATATGCTGGAATAACTGGAGGTTCATTCCACTGTGGCAAACTCTGAAATAGAGACTAAGCCGAAGGAAAATTAAAGAGTGAATGATTTTAAAATACGGTCGTCTTGCCATAACCCAACTTTGCATCAAATTTAGACAAACCCAATGTTGGGTTTAATTATAACATGAATTTTTACTTTAGTTTAAACCAATATGTGCCCAGCATTTTTTAGAGTATATCGGCTAGTAGCTATTTACTGAACTACTATACTTTTTTTTCATGTGGGCAGCAACAGAGAAAGAAAAATACAGTTGAAGTCAGAATTATTAGCCCTCCTGTTCAATTTCAACTCTTTTATAGGCCTATTTTGTCCCCAAATTCTGTTTAACGGAGAGAGATTATTTCAAATCCTAATAGTTTTAATAACTCATTTCTAATAACTGATTTCTTTTCTCGTCACCATGATGACAGCACATAATATTAGACTAGATATTCTTCAAGACACTAGTATTCAGCTTAAAGTGACATTTAAAGGCTTATTACACTGTATAAAGTATCCATAAATTAGCAGTTTTCTGTATTTTATGATTCATGTTTTTATTTTTCCTCATTTATTTCTGCTTTTGAGTTGCATTATGGGACGTTAATCTTTCTTTCAACAACTTTTAACATTGAAAAGATGTAAAAAGTGACTTTTATTGTCATGTGTAATAGTTTGCAGTGCTGTATTGTCTGGGTTGGTGTTGTGTATTACACTACAATAACCTTGTAATAAGCCGCCAGCACATTTTCTCTTATTTTACACACTCATTTTTCTTTATATTATTTCGGTCACACTTTACAATAAGGATGTATTAGTTAATACATTTACTAACATGAACAAACAATAAACAATATAATTACTGCAGTATTTGTTCATGTTAGATAACATTAGTTACTGAAAATACAGTTGTTTGTGTTAACTCACAATGCTACACTGTAATAAATAATATGATCAATAAGTCCTGACAGCATGTGTTTTCGGGTCATGTAACTTATTAAAGGGGCAGTGCAGTGGCGCGGTGGGTATTGATGTCACCTCACAGAAAGAAGGTCGCTGGTTCGAGTCCCGGCTGGGTCAGTTGGCATTTCTCAGTGGAGTTTGCATGTTCTCGTGTTGGGGTGGGTTTCCTCCGGGTGCTCCGGTTTCCCACACAGTCCAAACACATGTGCTATAGATGAATTGGGTAAGCTACATTGTCTATAGTGTATGTGTGTGAATAAGTGTGTATGGGTGTTTCCCAGAACTGGGTTGCAGCAGAAGGGGCATCCGCTGCGTAAAACATATGCTGGATAGGTTCATTCCGCTGTGGCAACCCCAGATTAATAAAGGGACTAAGCCGAAAACATAATGAATGTTACTTATTTAACTGAGGTAATCATGTTCTTACTTAAGTTTAGAAGCTATGCAAGCAGTTTTAAGTCAGCTTAATGTAATATAAGTTCAATGGACTCATAAAGTTATTTTGATTCAGCTTAAAAATTTAAGGCAACCAGGATATTTTTTACAGTGTAACAATCATGAATTTAGTAAATGTTGAACTATGATTAATAAATTCTGTATAAGTATTGTTGATTATTAGTTCATATTAGTAAATGGATTGAAACCTTATTGTAAAGTGTGACCATTATTTATTATACATTATATTATTTCAAACTACTAAGATGTCAATAAAAGTCACTTTGTTAAACTGTAGAGTTGAATTTTCAACATCAAAAGTGAACAGAGCAGAGATAAACGACCCATAATGCAATTCACAATCGCAAATAAACCCAAAAACACTTGTGCATCACAAGATATGGAAACTGTTAATTGATATTTTTAGTGTAGGCAAGTCATTGTATATCAGTGGTTTGTTCTGGAGACAATCCAAAACTAATATTGCTTAAAGGGGCTAATAATATTGACCTTAAAATGGGTTTAAAAAATTTAAAACTGCTTTTATTCTAGCCAAAAAGAAACAAATTAGAAGAAAAAATATTATAGGAAATACTGTGAAAATTTCCCCGCTCTATTAAACATAATTTGGGAAATATTTGAAAAAGAGACTCATGCAGGAGGGCGAATAATTTAGACTTCAACTGTGTATGTGATCTTATTTTCCCTTTGCACCGAAAAAAGGGGGAGAAGAATCACCCTTCTCCTAATTTTAAGCAGTATGTGAGGGAACAGGGCTCCCTGACGGACCAGCTGAGCCGGCGGCAGGTTCGAGTCTACCAGCTGTACAGCAGAACCAGCGGGAAACACGTGCAGATCCGCGGACACCGGGTCAGCGCCACCGCGGAGGACGGAAACTCTTACGGTGAGCTGCGCTTTCTCTGCCCACTGATCGAGTCACTCAGGCCGGGTTTCGGTGCGGGTGATGACGCTTAATCGGCGGATGATTGATTGCGTCATTGACGGGTGCTTCAAAAGGATTAATCGTTTGTCTTTTGTGTTGATTCGGATGTTAACTAGTTTTAAACAGTAAGAGGAAATGAGACTGAGTGGAGGATTGGCTGATTGTGGGCTTCCAGAAACCCAGATAACACAACTGGTCAATGTTGAACGTGTACTTTTAACTGATGTTAAACACGTGTTAATGAGCTTTTAGCTTTAAAAAAGGTCAAACTAAATTACTTTTACAATTAAATATATTTTTTTTTCTTTCTTTCTTTGTGTCCCTTTCTTCATTTCTTCATTCTTTCCTCTTTCCTTTTTTGCTTTCTTTTATTTTCTCTTTTGTACTTTTTTAATTTTCTGTCTTGCTTTTTTATTTTTATTTCTTTTCTTTCCTTTCCATTTCCTGAATTTTCTTATTTTTCACCTTTCTTGCTTAATTCCTTTCTTCTTTCTTTTTTCCCTCCTTCCTTCCTTCCTTCCTTCCTTCCTTCCTTCCTTCTTTCCTCTTTTTCTTTGTTTGCTCTTTTCTTTTTTTTAATTTTTCTTCATTTTCTTTCTTTTTTCTTTTTTAATTTTCTTTACTTCCTTTTCTTTCGTTCTTACTCAATATTCTTTCTTTCCTTCTTTCTTTTTCACTTTTCTTTTCCTCTTTCTTGCTTCATTCTTTCTCTTTTTCCACTTTCTTCATTATTTGCTCTTTCTTTCTTTCTTTCTTCTTCATTCTTTGCTTTCTTTTTTAAATGAATTTCTTGCTTCATTCTTTTCTTTATTTTTTAATTTTTCCTTCCTTCATTCTTTTCCTTCCTTCATTCTTTGCTTTCTTTTTTCTTTGCTCTTTCTTTCTCAATTTACTTCCTTTCTTTCTTTCTTTCTTTCTTTCTTTCTTTCTTTCTTTCTTTCTTTCTTTCTTCTTTTCTTTCTTTCTTTCTTTCTTTCTTTCTTTCTTTCTTTCTTTCTTTTTGTTCTTTTAATTTTTTCTCTTTCTTCATTCTTTTCTTCATTTACTCATTTTCCTTCCCTCCATTTTCTTTCATTCTTTGCTCTCTTTCTTTTTCATCATTCATCATTATTTCTTTTTTTCTTCTTTAATTTTTTCTATTTTCCCTTCATTTCTTCTTTCTCTTTAACTTTTACCTCTTTTTTGCTTCATTTTTTTCATGTCCCTTTGTTCCTTCCTTTTCTTTGTTTCTTTTTTTCTTTCTGTCCTTTTGGTTCTTTTATTTTTTCCTCTTTCTTACTTTATTCTTCTCTTGTTTTATTCCTTTTCCTTTCCTCCTTTTTTTGCTCTTTCTTTCTTTTTTATCATTCGTTTTCTTCTTCATTCTTTCTTCTTTCATTTTTTCCCTTTTCCTTTTCTTTCTTTCTTTGCTCATTATTTCTATTATTCTTTCTTTTTTTCCTCTTATGAATTCAGTGTTGAAACATTATCTTCATATTTGGCCGTTAACACTAGCAGAAGAGTGCCAGCAAAAGTGTCTTTATAATGTCACATCGAGTTAAACGTTGCCGGTTTTCATCATGCTTTTGCAGTTCTGATAAATGTCTGAAAGTCTCTGAAATCTTCGCTCTGCTTTTTACAGCCAGACTGTACGTAGAGACGGACACCTTCGGCAGTCGTGTACGCATTAAAGGAGCCGAGAGTGGCAGATACCTGTGCATGAACCGCAGGGGCAAATTGGTGGGCAAGGTACGTTATATATGGAAAAATGTATTTTAGTGGTGTTGGGCGTCAGAGTTTTCAGTAGATGGTGAACTTTTCAATTGGATCTTTGAAAACATTGCATGATTGTCTTAAGCTGAAGATATTTATAATAATTCATTCATTCATTTTGGCTTAATTTCTTTATTAATCTGGGGTCGCTACAGAGGAATGAACCACCAACTTATCCAGCATATGTTTTACACAGCAGATGCACTTCCAGCTGCAACCCATTACTGGGAAACATCCATACACACTCTTTCACACACATACACATCAGACAAATTAGCTTACCCAATTCACCTGGAGCACAACCCAAGCCAACACGGAGAGAACATGCAAACTCCACACAGAAATGCCAACTGGTCCAGCCGGGACTCGAACCAGCAACCTTCTTGCTGTGAAGCGATAGTGCTACCCACTGAGCCACCGTGACGCCTATGGGCTAAATAAGCAAATTCAATTTAGTAATGTTCAACCTAACTTGTTTGTTTAAACTGAGCCCAAATAAATAGTTTGTAACCACTTACCTTAAACAAACAATGTATTCTCCATGTATAATGTGGTTAGTTTCTAGATAATTCGTTATTAGATACAGTTAAAGACAATATAATTAGCCCTCCTGTGAAATTTTACTTTTTTTATATTTTCCAAGTGCTTTTTAACGGAGCAAAGAAATTGTATTATTTAATTGTATTTTTTTGTATTATATTTTTGCTCTGGAGAAAGTATTTAAAACATGCTGAAAAAACCCCTCTCTGTTAAACACAGTGGTGGAAAGAGCACTGAAAAATCATGCTCGAGTAAAAGTATCATTACTTCCCCCAAAATGCAGTGCAGTAAAAGTTTCTGTTGTAAATATTACTCAAAGTATGAGTAAAAAGTAGTATGAGTTTTACACACTGTGAAAGGTTGATGCGTTTAGATGCATTTTGTGCTTGTATGTGAAAACGTAACATTCTGTAGTGCATTTAATTTTTTTTAAGGCCATTTTTTTTATTTGATGCGTTTATTAATGCGTTAATGTGTGCTTGTGTGTGAAAACATAACATTGTAGTGCATTTAGTTATGGTTTAAGGACATTTTTTAGATTTTACCCATCATTATATATCAGTGACATGCAGTCTAAACAGTCTCGGTCGTTGCGTGCAATTATTTTGTGTTTTCTGTGTCTTGAGGTTTTTCTGTATGATGTGCTTTTTCTATGTGCGATTTGTTTGGACGAGAATCACATGACTGATTATTCAAGAGTTCACACTTAGCTGATGATTGAATATAAAGCAAGTTTGGCATGCTGTCCCGGGAGAGAGCCCTGAGCTCAAAAGGTCCTTAAGCCCTGGGATCCCTCCCGTTTGCAGGGCGAGAGGGGAGCTTTGAGCTCAGGTAGATCTCGAGAACTTCCCCTTTTTGATAAGAGCTCATGACAGAAAATAATTGCTATGAAGAGATATGCTGCTGGGTGAAAGTTTGACTAGTGCTGAATTTAAATCGATCAGTTAACTTGTAGTTCATGTTTTTAGAATGTGGGAGGAAACCGGAGAACCCGGGGGAAACCCACGCGAGCACGGGAAGAACATGCTAACTTCACACAGAAGCGACAGCCAGTCTGTTAAAGGACTAGAACCGGTGACGTCCTTGCTGTGAGGCAACAGTGTTAATCACTGGGCCACCGTGTCGCCCTATAAAGGGAAAGGTGGAGGAGTAGGGGTGGAAGGGGGGATTCTTTAAATCGAAGATGGCTGTATTGAGAAACCCTGGCTCTTTATAGTGGGTTAGGAATCATCTGATTGGTGGATCATACATAGTTAATGCAGAACCAGCTGCGTTCAATCATAATCCGGTGATCCTCTCGAAATTAGTTTATAAGTCTAGTTAGTCTATAAGACTCACAATGCGATATGATTCACAGTACTAATCTCACGATACAAGGTTTTGTCAAGATTTTTCAACAAAATTATTTGAGATAAATTTAAGGTGAAGAGCCCTTTCATTTTCCCTAAATGCTGCACAATTTTACAAAATAAAATCCTTTTTGCATTTACTAAACTTCAATTTTAAAACAAAATCCAACTAGAAAAGTGAATAATTCAAACTAAAGAAGACTCTTAAAAACTCTTAAACCTGTGACTGTAAAAGAAATATCAGCAAATCTCTGTTTTCTGGCATAAGCTGAGGTCTTTGCACATTTACAATGTCCCCAGCTGATAAATAAACTCTTTCACTGGGGACTGAGATGTCTGGTGTGGAAAGGAAAGCCTTTCCTAAACAAGAGAACAGTGTGTACAGAGGTGGTCAATAGCCCCCTTTTCTCCAGGGGACTGAACACTGGCATAAAATTCATACATTTTCTTTTAAGCTTAGTCCCTTTATTAATCTGGGGTCCCACAATGGAATGAACCACCAACTTATCCAGCATATGTTTTTACGCAGCGGATGCCCTTCCAGCTGCAAACTGTCACTGGGAAATGACCATACACATTCAATCACACACATACACTATAGCCAATTTTAGCTTACCCCATTCACCTCTACCACATGTGTTTGGACTGTGGGGGAAACCGGAGCACCCGGAGGAAACCAACGCAAACACAGGGAGAACATGCAAACTCCACACAGAAATGCCAACTGACCGAGCCGAGGCTCGAACTAGCAACCTTCTTGCTGTGAGGCGATCGTGCTACCCACTGCGCCATTGTGTCGCCACTGGCATAAAATACTGATTATAATATATGACATAATAAGCGAATTAATAAAAGATGCATGAACTAAATTGAAAAAGAGAGGGAAAAAAGGAATAATCTTATATCTGGATCTGTAACAGAACAACTTTCTCTTTCAGTCTGAAAAACCTCTCACACTTTCCATATGAAGACACTGATGTGCTGTGTGATCTCACTCGCAGGAGCAAGGGGAGCTGCCAATCCTCCAGTCCGCGTGGTTTGGTGTACAGTATTAATAGTGTTTTTGCGTACAGACGTCTGTGACAGTAGCTTTCACTGTGTTGACGGTTTATGTGCATCATATTCCTTCTTCTGTTAGTGTAAGTAAACCTCTTTTTGCAGTATTTGCACACAGTTTGTGTTTTGTCTGGTGCACTTCACTGCTGTCATTTTACTCACCCCACCTCTTGCTCACCCCTGATGTGCAGGTAAAGCGAGCTCAGCGCCCCCTCTGTTCAACATTTCTGCCGTTTCGAATCGTCATATATTTGAACCGATTTTCACAGTGAATTGTTACATCCCTAATGATTATACTACTTTAGCCATCACCATAAACAAGAAAAAAACTGCAGATTGAAGGAAAATAGTGGAGTAAAAGCACTGATACAGCATTAAAATCAGGGCTTTACATTAACACCCGCCAACCTGCCAAATGCAGGTAGATTTCAGCGGTGGCAGGTTAGACAGACACTCTCACTAGCCACTTTGGCTGGTTGAAAATCATTTTTAAGTTATAGTTTTCTTAAAAGCAGGGTTTGACAATAAATATGGTCCAATATGCATGCAAATGTCATCTTAGAATCAAGAAACAGCATGACAGACAAAAATAGCGTTTGCACGAGCAAAAGTGAATACCGAATGAGGGAATGATCACTCGCGCGCACAGGTGTGATCTCGCATGCACAGTTCACAACTCCCAAAATATTTTAATTATATCTAAACAACGAAAATAGATAAAGTGTTTGTTTTAACACCACAAACCAGCACAAATCGAGCTCAAACGAATGACACCAGTTTGGTGCGATTTAGAGGAGATGGGGGGGGGGGGGGGGGGGGGGGGGGGGGGAGTGACGTCACGACTCATGAAATATTTAGCTTATATCTAAATGAGGAAAACAGATACCGTGTTTGTTTTAACGACACAAACCAGCACAAATCAAGCACAAACGACCTGTGCTGATTTGAAGTCATTTGAGCAACATGGGGTGGAAAGTGACGTCACACGGTCAAAAAAAAAAAATCTCAGACCCCAAACCAGCACAAACGTTTGTTTTTGCGGCACAAATCAGCACAAACGAATGGCATAGTTTTGGGGATTATTTGTTTTTATGGGGTGCCAACTTCACGGAGGTGTTTAACCTGCATGCGTGCTCCCGTTTCCTGGCGTGAAGCAACCGTGCCTGGAAACGCAACTGCTGCGATTGGTTCTGTTTGAAGTAGACTGGACGAAAGGTGATGCTCGTGCACCCACAATCCTGCAGTTTCCAAAAGCTCCGGATGTTTTAAAATGTGTTAGTAAGCAGCAGTGATTGCCGGATTAGTTTGAACTATTCTTTGAACAGAACAGATTATGGGCCTAATGTTACCCGTGTTTCACCGGCTTTCTTTTGCTTACTGTTATTTTTGTTAATATGGTTATTTTTACAATAACATTGCTTTAATAGGAGATTAACTCCCCATGTGTGTGTAGTTAACTAGTGATCTGAGAGACCTTTAATCTGGACAGACTAGACTACTGTGCATAGTTTTAGATACATGACAATAGTTATTTTTTAAGAAAGGTTTTGTTGAATTAAAAGAGCATGTATACCGCTATATTTAGCATGTTTTGACATATTATTTAACATTAGTTTATTTATTTTTGGTGTGGTCAGAGATAAATTTGGTAAATCCTCAGTGTTGAGCCCTGAAAAGTCCTGTGAAATAAAAACGGATTGCATTGCGACACTATGAAAGCATAACCCATTTGCTCATGCACATGAAGCAAGTTCATACACAAAAAGGTGAAATGAATGAGGAGGCTTGTACACTGCAAAAAAGGCTTTTCTTACTTGTTTTTGTCTTGTTTCAAGTCCAAATATCAAAAAATTCTTACATCAAGAAGAATTTTCTAGACAAGCAAAACATGATGTCTTGTTTTCAGAAATAATAATTGAAGTGAGTTTTTCCTTAAAACAAGCTAAATAATCTGCCAATGGGGTAAGCAGAATAATCTTATGTCAAAAGAAAAATCTAGATTATTTAGCTTGTTTTAAGGAAAAACTGACTTAATATTGGCATATTATTTCTGAAAACAAGACATCATGTTTTGCTTGCCAAGAAAAGGTTTCTTGATTTAAGAACTTTTAGATATTTGGACTAAAAACAAGACAAACAAATCTAAGAAAAGCCTTTTTTGCAGTGTGGACATAACACAAAGTCTAAAATCAAGTCATTTTAGCATGCCAAAAACAAATTTATGCATATAAAATATATTTTCCCAACAACAAAATTGTGGCTAGTGAAAATGGCGAGTGGCTAGTTATGTTGGAAAACTGTGGCTGGTGATCAAAAAAGTTAATGTCAAGCCCTGATTAAAATGTATTCAGGAAAGTAAAAGTACACATTTTTAAAATGAACGCTTGTAAATTAGCAATTTTAATTAATTTAATTAAATTTATTTTCCCCCATTTATTTCTGCTTCTGAATTTCATTATGGGAGCTTGATTTTTCTTCCAACAACTTTAAACCTTGTAAAAAGTGACTTTTCTGAACATTTGTAATAGTCTGCAGTGCTGTATTGTCTGGGTTGGTGCTGTATATTACATTACAAACACCTTGTAATAAACTGCAGCACATTTTCTGTTATTTAACACATTTATTTCTCTATATATTATTTCTAACACATTATATTATTAATTCAAACTACTAAAATGTCAGTAAAAGTCAATTTGTTAAACTGTAAAATTGAATTTTCAACATCAAAAGTGGACAGAGCAGAGATCAACATCCCATAATGCAATTCACAAGCGTAAATAAAAGGAAAACCCACAAAATACAGAAACTGTCCAAACAGTGCAGTCCAAACACCAGTGTTGGTAGAAAAGAGCATTCTGACTGTGAAAGGCATCATGGGAGTGAAGCTGAGCGTTTGTTTGGCCCAATCTGCAGAGGAAACGGTTTTTGCACCCGTTCAGATGTCAAGCCTTCTTTTCCTTCACGGATGTGGAAAAAATGTCTTCATCTCGGTGTGTTTGCTGGGAGCAGACGATGAGTGTGTATCTGTGCTGACAGATGCAGCAGAACAATAACACACACACACGTGCTTATATAAGAGACACTGTTGGTTCTTGCTGGAAATCTGGAATTATTCAACTAATAGTCTGCCGTGAAGATTATGAAAGCTGGTTCATTCTCCATCATGTCAGCTGTGATGTTAAGATCACCAGAGCTGTTAATAAATTATAAACTGCTGTTGTTTTGACTATTGTAACGCTTTGTTGGCTGGAGATCCAAAGCAAGTTACAATTAGCACAAAAATAAGCAGCTAGAATTCTGACTAGGGCCAGTGCAAGAGAGCACGTATATTCATATTTAGCAAAGGCTGCACTGGCTTCTTGCCAGCTTTCGAATTGATTTAAAATTCCCATGCTTGCGTACAAGGCTTTAAAAGATCTAGCACTGCAATATTTACCTGAGATTTTAATCTCTTACACTTCTAGACAGAGGTGGAGCTAGAATTTTTTGCATGGGGTGGCCACTGCTATTTCAGGGGGTCCATACACACACACTGTACTCAAATACAAATGCACACACAAACACACTGAAAGTGTTTAGTAAAACCAAATCTAATTCATTACCAACATATAATTCAAAATACCAAAATATAATAATTTTCTCATCATCTACTCACTTTGTTGTGAGTTAATAAGTAATGACAGGATTTGACTTTTTTGGTGGAACATTCCTGAAGCTCAGCTTAAATTCTAACATTGGTTGAAACGTGATTGACTAGTAGATGCTCTGACGTGCTGGTGGACCTGAATTCTGACCTAGTTTGGAAATGCGCATAAAAAAACAGTTGATGGAAACGCCAAGATGCACATAAAATTTGAACATGCGCATAAAAAACATGAGTAGAATAAACTTTTTTATTCTATAAGAAAAAATGTGCATAAACTACAATGGAATAGGTATGGGACGATAACCGTTTTCAAGGTATACAGCGGTTTGGAAAAGTTGCAAAATTTTCTGTAATACCGTTCAAAAGGTATGTGTAAGATTTTTTTATTTACATTTTTTGGTTTGTTTTTTTAGGACAACAGTATCTCCAGCAGAAAAAAATATGCAAAGATGCTGTTTAAAAATTGAAAGAAATTAGTTTTTGAGACAAATGAAGACAGCAGAAGTCAATTATTCATTTAAATTATTTAGTCTAACATGTTTACTGCTCCAAAATATTATAAATGTTTCTCAAAATAAAACATATTGTTTTCAAAAGGGATTGTTTTTTACTCAGACATTTAAAAAGAATATATTTTAGAGCAGTAATCACAATACAGTGAAACCGTGATATTTGTATCCAAGGATATCATACCGTCAAAAACTTATACCGGCCCATGCCTACAATGGAATTTAAAAAGTCATGAGAAATCATGTGATGATAAAAATGTGTGTGAATAGACAAATCAGCAGGCTGAGCACAATGTAAAACATCTGAAATGTTGTTTTGGTCATTGTAAAACGACCATTTCAGTATTAGTGTTATTATATTATTTATGACCTTCAGAATTAAGAGCGTCTGTGCTCCGCATATCTCACGCCTTCAAACGCCACGGCACGTTCACTGCGTCTCAGGATTGTCTTCTGAGGCGCAAACCATTTATTACATAAAGAAAAGATTGACGCAGCTTCTGTTATCGCAGCAAATTCCCTTTTACTGTTGATATTTGGCGCCAGTTAATCAGGAAGTGACGATTTTGTTCTCTTTGACTCGTTGGATGGAAACGCTGCTTTATTCGCACGTCTTTTATGCGATAATATTGCGCATAAAGTTCATTCGCATTTTAGGATGGAAACTTAGGCTAGCTGGTATGTTTGAACCTGATCAGCCTGTGTGTGCTTCTTCATAAAGAAGTCTGATCTCGCTGTTTCTTTTTATGTTTAATTGACCCTGTGCAAAAATACTCTAACTGTCTGGTTACATCTGATCCAGTTAGAAGCACATATATCCTAATAAAAAATATCCATATTCATACATGCACATTAAAATCAACGACCGATCCAAAAAGCATTTTTCTGAAAAAAGTATATGAGCTGGCTATTCCATTTCAAATAAAATTAACTCACAAATAGCTAGCTTAACATTCCTTCCCCATATTAGCAAAATATTTGAGCATCGCAAATTAAATATAATAACTTACATGGAATGTGCATGTAATACTAGCACAGATGAAGTATAGCGTTAACTGTCTAGAGAGCGAATTGATCTCTCTCTTATTAAGTTAACTGATGTCGCCGGTGTCTCGTTAACTTACGCAGTGGCTAAACGTTCCTCAGCAAACAAACCTTATAATAAACTATAAAGTGTATTTCAAATATTATGTTATGATGTATTATTAATATTCGTCTTGACACTATGCTCTAGTCTTCGGCTCGTCATTGATTTGAAAATAGCTTGAGTGTTGCCGGCAAAATTCAAAAACTTCTTTAGACAAATGAGAAGTCAATCAGCTTCAGGAACTGCCAGTAGCAAATACAATTTTGGGGTGGCAACCGGGGTGGCCAGTCGGATGTCCAATGCCACCCCGGACACCCCTCTGGCTCCGCCACTGCTTCTAGACATGCTTTACGCTCATCTGGTGCTGGTCTTTAAACTGCTCAGTCAATGCGGTTAAAATCTAGAGGAGATCTATGGGCATTTTCTTCATTGGCACCTGAGTATTTTAAATTCACCACTTGAAACTTAAGGTGCGTCCCAAATCGCATACTTATACACTATTCTACGCCATGTTGTAGTATAAATAGTGTAAGTAGTGCGTTCACACTGAAAACGTTAAAAATGATAAGCGCACTTTAATTACCTGGATGATGCACTCATTCTTCACGCACTCAATGACCGCAGCTTTGCTCACGTAGAGGAAGGGGGCGGAGCTATCGGCAGCTCATGTAAGATTACTTTATTTATTTTGGATTGTGAAGGCAAAATTCTCCTACGAGAGTGATTATAGCACCTCCTGATGGTGAATGTGGTTATACTCATGGCCGGTATTATTTAGTACTTTGGTCATTTATTTCGCTGATTTGGCAATCGTCGTCCATCATCTGGGAAACGGTTTGAACTTCCGCTTAGTAAAAAAACCATTAGTGTTCGATTTGGGACGACACTACATACATATACTATACTGTTGAGTGTGTAAGTGCATAACTACATAGTGCATAAGTGTATAGTGTACCATTTGGGACGCAGCTTTACATTTTTAGAGTAGCTTTTAATTGATTTAGATCTATTATTAATATTATTTTATGGGTTTTTAATCATTTGTATTATTGCATTTTTTTGCATTTATCCTCGTATGTATCTTTTACTGCTGCACATTTGAAATATCTGTATCCTATTTATTATATAAAAATAAAGTTTATTATTATTATTATTAGTGTGACACGGTTAGCACTGTGGCCTTACAGCAAGAAGGTTGCTGGTTCAAGTCCCGGCTGGGTCAGTTGGAGTTTGCATGTTCTCCTAGATTTCCTCTGGGTGCTCCGGTTTCCCCCACAGTCCAAACACATGCGCTATAGGGAATTTGATATATATATATATATTATATAATAAAAGCTGTATGTCAGCTGTTCCAATAAAGACAAATGATACATAAATAAATACAAATGACACATATGAGTTACATATTTTTCAACCATTGTCATCACAAATGTATATTAAATATGTTGTTTAAGCTGATTTAAATAATTAGTTTGAATAAGCAAAAAGGGTGGCACAGTGGCTCAGTGGTTAGCACTGTGGCCTCACAGCAAGAAGGTCGCTGGTTCGAGTCCCAGCTGGGTCAGTTGCCGTTTCTGTGTGGATTTTGCCTGTTTTCCCCGTGTTGGTTCGGGGTTTCCTCCGGTTTCCTCCACAGTTCAAATAGTTGAATCCACAGCTATAGGCGAAATGATTAACTAAATTGGCTATAGTGTATGAGTGTGTGTGTGAATGAGTGTGTATGGGTGTTTACCAGTACTGGGTTATAGCTGGAAGGACATCCGCTGCGTAAAACAAATGCTGGAATAGTTGGCGGTTCATTCCACTGTGGCGCTATGTGTTTGGTTTTAAGCACTTTCCAGGCCTTGAATCAATATGTCTGAAATTCAGATATACTTTTAAGAAGCGTGGGAACCCTGATTCTGATAAACAATCTGATGGCTATTTTGAGATGAAGCTTTACAGACACATTCTGGAGACTCATCTTACATCTTGTAAAAGGGTTAAAATAAATGTATGCTGTGTGAATAACTCTGCTTTCTGTCTCTCAGCCCAATGGCCGTGGTCGGGACTGTATCTTCACGGAAATCGTATTGGAGAACAACTACACGGCTTTCCAGAACGCCAGACATGAGGATTGGTTTGTGGCTTTCACCAGAAAGGGTCGACCCATCCGAGCCTCCAAGACCCGGCAGAACCAGCGGGAAGTTCACTTCATCAAACGCCTCCATAAGGGCCCGCAACCTTTCCCGAACGCAGAGCAGCCAAGACACTTCGAATTTATCAGCTTCCCTTCGACACGACGCGCCAAACGCAACAGAAAACCTCAGACCGCTTCATAACCCAATGATCAGACTCCAGAGACAGCTTTATTTTTATATGCTTTCGTACTTAATAGACTTGAAAAACACTGAACGGACACTCGATGTTCAGGGGCGACTTGTAAATATGGTAAGATAGTAAAAGAGAATGTATATATTTAATTAAGGTGGTATTTGTATCTGTGTGTTGTGTGAGCATTTTTTGTACAGACTGTTAAGACAAATGTGCTCAATATTAAACACGATAAAGGAGAAATTTCCCTCTGAGGGGAAAATAAAATACTAATGCTAAATAAATGCTAAATGAAATACAGTCAGCCTACACACTACCTGACATAAGTCTTGTAGTCTATCCAAGTTTTAGGAACAACAAATAATAACTTGACTTCTAGTTGATGATTTTGGTATCAGAAGTGGCTTATATGAAAGGCAAAGGCCTCTAGATGAGGCTTATTTGAGCACAATAAAATATGATCATGTCTTGATGTTGAATGATTTCATTAGGACAGTAAGGTCTGACTCTGCTTAGACTAAAGTCTCATCACTGAACCTTCAATAATGTCCAGTATAGAATATAAAGTCATGCTGCAGTGGACACAGAATGAATATTGTGTCTGACTCCATCATGAGCTTGGAGGACTGCATCCATCATCTCTGAATGACTCAAATCACGCATTAATCAAGTCACCTGGAATGGCAAAGAAAGCGTTCCTGCAGGACTCCCAGAGTTCATCAAGATTCTTTGGATTCATCTTCAACGCCTCCTTCGTCTTACCCCAGACATGCTCAATAATGTTCATGTCTGGTGACTGGGCTGGCCAGTCCTGGAGCATCTTGACCTTCTTTGCTTTCAGGAGCTCTGATGTGGAGGCTGAAGTATGAGAAGAAGCGCTATCCTGCTAAAGAATGGTCCCTCTCCTGTGGTTTGTAATGTAATGGGCACCACAAATGTCTTGATACCTCAGGCTGTTGATGTTGCAGATCTCTCGCACCTCCCCATAATGAATGTAACCCCAAACCATGACTTTTCCTTCACCAAACTTGACTGATTTCTGTGAGAATCTTGAGTCCATGCTGGTTCCAGTAGGTCTTCTGCAGTATTTGTGATGATTGGGATGCAGATCAACAGATGATTCATGGGAAAAATCCACCTTCTGCCACTTTTCCAAATGATCAAGAAGTCGAGTTATTATTGTTGCTCTTACAACTGGGATCAACAACAAGGCTTTTGTTAGGTAGAGTATAGTATATAGTATGCTTATGGTAAACTACCTTATTTCATTAATGATACACCACATGGTAATACACATGACACTAAATAATGCAATAAACATTATTTATCAATATTATTAACATTATTTTTATATGCTTTCGTACTTAAATGACTTGAAAAACACTGAACGGACGCTCGATGTTCAGGGGCGACTTGTAAATATGGTTGATATTTAATTAAGGTGGTGTTTGCATCTGTGTGTATAGTATGATGCAAATGTGTGAGCATTTGAACAGGCTCTAAAGACAAATGTGCTCAATATTAAGACAAATGTGTTCAATATTTTACACAAAAATAAGAAATTTCCCTCTGAGAGGAAAATAAATGCAAAATGAAACACAATCAGCCTCAGTTTCAAGCAGAGATGTTTGATTTTCCTCTGAAAAACCCTAATAAGATCAATAAGAGTCCATTGTTTGCTAACACTGTACTACTGATCTTGTAAAGATTACCATACAAAAATCCAGAATTTTACTTTTAAAAACATTAATATAAGTGGTAACGTACATATTAATTATATTAAATATATATTACTTGTATATATTAGGAAAATGTACTGTTGTACTGCTGTAGGGAACCAGGTAAACGTTGTTTACTTTAGCCTTTATACAGTATTTTACCATTAAAATGACATTGTAAACAGTGTACTTACTGTACTTTTAGCAGCGCAAAGTTACACTAGTGTTTGGGATTTTAAGTAATCAACAAGGATGCATTAAAATGATCAAAAAAATAACTTTAAAAAATAAAATTTCCATTAAAATGCAGTCATCTTTATCCTTTAATCCTGATAACACGTTTCATGGTTTTAAATGAGGAAGCAGCACTAATGTTTAATAATGATTTCTGAAGGATTATGTGACACTGAAGACTGGATCAATGATGCTGGAATTTCAGGAATCACAGGAATAAATGACATTTAAAAAATATATTTAAACAAACAAGAAAAAAACAGCTAGTAAATACAAACTAATGCCTCGGCTGCATTTTAAAAGTTGATGTTTATATAGGTTTTAATAGTTGTCAGACATGTCATTTCTCCTAGCGTAAAACAGAAGAAAGGTTTGGAACAAGTGAAAGATGACAGCATTTTCAATTTTTGAGTGAACTATCCCTTTAAGCTCTTAATAGCCCTTCCTGACCACTAGAGGACGCCAATGCTGTTTATATATGAGGTAAAACTGGGCGAGGCCTTCAGTTCCTGGCAATGAAATGAAAACAAAATGACAAAGCAGTACATTTGTACAGCGAAATGGGTTTAAATCAATTCTTGGTACATCTCTAGTATTGGTAGACCACTAAAACATAGGCAACCACAATATAAATTTAAAGCAAAATAGTGCTGTAGCTGAAGTGTTGTTGAACCATAATATTGGCCTAGAAAATCAGTCCACTCTGGATTTTGCAGGGATTTTTTTTTATATAGACTACATATTTGCAGGGTAAAATGACTTGTGACAGCTTTTCTCTAAACCTATGGCATTATTAAAAATTCTTGTGAAAATATGTAAAAATCTTTGATAAAGAAAATGAACCTCCGGACTTGCAAAATCCTGGATGGACTGTTAAAGTTTATTATACTGTATGTATTACAGTATTTACAACACTTTGTTAATGAATGCTCCAGCATACTGTAGTATTATACTGTAATACATACTGTTGTACATTTTGGTTTTATTACAGTAAACTGTGGTGTATTGTAGTATAATATACCCTATAGTTGTAAAAAACTACAGTATTGGGTCGTTTGCATTTATTATTATAGTAGTTGTGTTATCATAGAGACTGTAGAATCACCACAACACCTACTACTACATTCATTCATTTTCTTTTTCGGCTTGGTCCCTTTATTAATCAGGGTTAGCCTGAATTAACCGCCAACTTATCCAGCATATGTTTTACGCAGTGGATGCCCTTCCAGCTGCAACCCATCACTGGGAAACACCCATACACACTCATTCACACACATACACTACGGACAATTTAGCCTACCCAATTCTTCTATAGAGCATGTCTTTGGACTTGTGGGGGAAACCGAGCACCCGGAGGAAAGTCACGCCAACACGTGGAGAACATGCAAACTTCACACAGAAATGCCAACTGGCTCGAACCAGCGACCTTCTTGCTGTGAGGTGATTGTGCTACCCACTGCGCCATCGTGACGCCCCGTACTTCTACAGTATGGTTTAAAAATATTACATTATTTACTAAATATTACTATATTATTTTCATATGGGCAAGCCGTGATCCACCAGGATAGTCTTTGTGTATTATATAATGTCTAATATATAAAGCAAATAACCTCTATCTTCTGAGTACAGCAGATGTTCTGTTGGCAACCGCTTGCAAATGACTTCCTTTGCTCAAGGCAAACTAATGACCTTTGATCTATATTAATGTTTGGTTATTGATTAAGATGCACAAACCCTCCCCGAAAATCAATAACCGTCCTTTAGTAAAGCTCAACAACGGCCTTCAGCAAGTGCTCAAGCAGTAAAATCTAACACCAAAAACAGATCTCTTTACATATAAACATTGGTGAATCAAGATGCACTTGAGAAGCCGAATTACTTATTGCTGAAAGAAATGCAAGGACTTGAGATGCCACTGTTTGTGCGAAATTATGTTGAGGAATCAATATGAAACAACTTCATTATATTCAAATGATCTAAACTGCTCATTATACTTATAGGCTGTTCACCTTATTCTCTGTGTTTGAGCCGGCGCAGCCATTTGAATCCTTTGGCTTGAGACTTCCGGTCTCATTCACTTCCATTCATTTTTAGATGTTAAAAACCGCTCATTATGTTGCTTGATCTTGCAAACTGATATTTTCTTATTACATTATTCTGTTTTGTCTGTATAGTCATGGACATACTTGTTTGTAGAGCAAGTAGTTTGTGCGTTTTCTGCCATTTATTATTCCTATTTCTCCCATAGGCGACTGAATCAGAAGTTCTAAAACAATCGGAAAAACGAGTGCACTTGCGCATTGAAGAATAAGGTCAATAGCTTCAATCTTATTATTATTTTTTTATTTTAAGTTATGCTCATCCTGAATATATATTGCAAATGTTTATTATTATTTTTTTTATTGTGGCAGCACGGTGCCTCAGTGGTTACCCAATTCCCCTATAGCGCATGTGTTTGGACTGTGGGGGAAACCCACACCAACACGGGGAGAACATGCAAACTCCTCACAGAAACGTCAACTGACCCAGCCGAGGCTCGAACCTTCTTGCTGTGAGGCTAGAGTGCTACCCACTGCGTTGCCCATTATTATTCATTCATGCATTTTCTTTTTGGCTTAGTCCCTTTATAAACCAGGGGTCGCCACAATGGAATGAACCGCCAACTTATCCAGCATATGTTTTACGTAGTAAATGCCCTTCCAGCTGCAACTCAGTACTGGGAAACACCCATCCAATTCACCTATAGCGCATGTGTTTAGACTGTGGGGGAAACCACACCCACGCCAACACAGGGAGAACATGCAAACTCCATGTAGAAACACCAACTGACTCAGAAGCACTCAAACCAGCAACCTTCTTGCTGTGAAGCAACCGTGCTACCCACTGCGCCACCATGACGGCCCATTATTATTAGTATTATATTTAATTTATACATGCCTCTGTCTGAAAATCAGTATGTCATTTTTCCAGAAATTCTTCACTAATTTATATGGCTGATACTGAATGCATGTCGGGCATAGAGAAGTGGGTCGGGGCATTGCGTAGGGTCAATAAGACGCATGTATGTTTTAATAATACTGTGTAAAAACGCAATAACCTCATAGCATTAAACGATTAATAAAATAGTGTGTTTAGTCATTTATTTAATAGCTGTGTTTCCATCCAAATATGTGAATTAAATTTATGCACAAAACTGGAATATCGTTTAATACTGGCATACGCCGTGGGTTACGACGATCACTTGTCGCAGAAGTATAAACCAGGCTTTACAGTGTTCAGACGACAGAGAGACGCCACGTTGTGTCACCAAAACAAGTGAAAGAACAAGAATTTAGAGACACGGGTCGTCAGTGTTGTGTTTATTAATGTGCTGCAACGAAGGTTGTGTTTTCATTTCCCGCTATGAGAGCGCAGCTGGACTCACGTGTGGACTACAGTGCACGTCACAGAAATGCGTTTGTAAGAAACATTTTTTTTACCCGAGAACTTTTAGCAAGAAATGATGAAATCAGGATTTGCAGCTCGTCTCCTTTTAATAAAGACACGGCTCCAGTGTGTGTTGATTGTCCCGTGTCTACAGATTTGGTAAGTGTGTGTGATCAGTGTTCTTTGTTTGTTCATTCAGAAGGTAAAGTTAGTTGGTATGGTCAGCAGTGCTCTTTCAGTGTTTAAAGACAGACCTCAGTCAAAATGATTGAGTTACTGAGTTTACAGTATGTTAATATCACTGCAGTATTATAGCACAATATTATAGACTGAAAGATCTGCTGTAAATGCTGCTGTCCGAGTGTAAACATGTAAACACCACAATCAAACTATTACCATCGTGTAGGATTTTCGCCGCATTTTGTGACAGGATAGTCTATACACACACACGGCTTTCTGACGCTACCTACTGAGTGCATCTAAGTTATGCGGAGGATTTTTTCCCCCCATTCGCCGTGCGGTATCAAACACTCCATTAAACTCCACTCTCCAGCAGTTTCTCTTGTTTGTCACGGGGGACATGCAGGAAATGTTCCTGAATAAAAGTGAAAGTGCCAAACTGCAGTTTAAGTCGACAAATTCATAATTTAGCAAATAATTGATTACTGATGTCCATTTAAACACAGTCACTGTCTTTCTCTCCTGCGTCTGTGTGTTTGTTTTGCCTCTGTGTAAATCAGCGCCTGCCCAAAGGGAAACTCCCATTTTATGCAAATCCTTCCCTCTTTTCCTCCCCCGACACTCCCACCTAAACAGAGCTGGACACGCCCACTTTCCTGACTTTTTCCAAACTAGAGGTGTGAAAACACCCTGCTGAGACGGGGGTCTCGTGGCCCTGTAAAGCAAAATAACATCACGTTACTGATGTGCATGCTGGAGTTTATTTACTAAATGTGTTTCCGTCATCATTTATGCATATTTTTTCTTATTGGATAAAACGTTCATCTGCTTAGCTATACACATACATTTTTAAAATGTATGCACATCTTGGCATTTGTATAATTAACCGATAATCCAAATTACACATTAATATAGGTTGATGGAAACACAGCTATTGTAGTTCTTTACAATATGACGAGCTTGTTTTTTCCCCACTAATGTACAGTGTATCTCCAGATAAGTATTGTACTGCATCTGTGCTCTAGTGTCTGCATCTTAGCACTGACTACATGCAGAGCAAAGCGGGGGGTTTCGGCGATCCACATGAATTACCATCAGAGCTCATATCCTGCAGGCTCTTCCCTTGAGAGGCAGTGAGAGCGAGACGCAATCAGACGAGCCCCGACCCCCACAGCTGTGACTCTGCATAACTCAATAGATAATGCACACTGACCACTGCCATTTAACCCTTGTGTGCTCTTAGAATGGACTTTATATGTTTTTCAGCCAATGATAAACTTCCGGTGAAAGGATGATTTGACTATTATCAATTTTGCCTGAAATTGTATGGTGTTAAATGTTTAAGGGCAACCAATGTACCCTAAATGTGTATTTTCTTAATAAAAAATAGTCCTGTGTTGGGGTCATCAAACCTCAAGTTTAAAAAAAATAACATTGCTTAAATTTCTATTCTGCTGTTAAAACTGATCATTTTTGAGTAAACAGGATGGTTAAACATCACACCAATGCTTATTCGGGCTCATCAAAAGACAGCTGAATATGAAAGGTGATACTGTGGACTTACATGTCAATGATTTACTACAATAGAGGTGCATCGCTCACACATGCAAATCAGCCAGCCTCACTACAGCTGCTGTCAAAGCCTCCTAATCCCCATCTGCTGCGCTGCTGTATTGATGACTGTTTGAGGATCCTTCTGAGGAATCCAAAATGGCTACATTAGCTCTGTTCCTCTATGTAGTCCAGCTGCCTACACAGCATTTTAAGTCATTAGAAGCACGCCGCCCAGGCTAAAAGACTCCCTGCAAGACGAGATCTTGTCTCTCAATGGGACTATTCTGGTAAAATAAAGCAAAAATAGAAATAAAATGAATACAAATTTTATTTAAATTGTAAACAGGCTAATTATGCTGCCATCTAAAATGGTCTAAAGACCCAAAAATAATATAATAAAATATCACTCACTCACTATCCTTTGGCTTATTCTCTGATTATCAGGGGTTGCCACAGTGGAATGATACGGCAATTACTCTGGTATATGTTTTATGTGGTGAATTCCCTTTCAGCTGCAACCCAGTGCTGGGATATATAATATAATATAATATAATATAATATAATATAATATAATATAATATAATATAATATAATATAATATAATATAATATAATATAATATAATATAATATAATATAGGGTGGCGCAGTAGGTAGTGCTGTCGCCTCACAGCAAGAAGGTCGCTGGTTCAAGCCTCGGCTGGGTCAGTTGGCATTTCTGTGTGGAGTTTGCATGTTCTCCCTGCATTCGTGTGGGTTTCCTCCGGGTGCTCCGGTTTCCCCCACAGTCCAAAGACATGTAGTACAGGTGAACTGGGTAAGCTAAATTGTTTGTAGTGTATGAGTGTGAATGAGTGTGTGTGAATGTTTTCCAGAGATGGGTTGCAGCTGGAAGGGCATCCTCTGCGTAAAACATGTGCTGGATAAGTTGGCGGTTCATTCTGCTGTGGCAACCCCGGATTAATAAAGGGACTAAGCCGAAAATAAAATAAATGAATGAATAATATAATATAACATAATATAATAATGGAAGGGCATCCGCTGTGTAAAACATATGCTGGATAAGTTGGCCGTTCATTCCGCTGTGGCGACCCCAGATAAATAGTCGAAAAGAAAATGAATAAAGGAATAATATAATATAATATAATATAATATCAATTGTTATCAATAACAATAAAATTTATTTTACAATGCTACAATTTTCTTATCCAAAACAAAACCATTCTTAATAATAATTCTTATGAATAATTCTTATCATCATTGTCATTTGGATTAGTTTTAATAAAGAAATTAATAAGAAAAAATAAATAATAATAATAATAAGAAAATGTGTCATACTGTGTGTGTGTGTGTGTGTGTGTGTACTGTAGTGTTTACTACAACTGTAACTTTACAAGACAAACTAATTCCATTTTACAAAATATTCACATATTGAATATCTATTCGAAACTCTAACAATATTTCAACATTGTATTGTTTTTACAGCATTTTAATGAAATAACTAATTAATGATTGTTTATTTTAAATTTCTTTAAATTAACATTTAACCTGACACCAAACTTGAAATGTACAATTCAATACTGTTTTACATTTACATTTAAATAGACTAACCTCTGCTAGCCTATCCTCTGGCTTCACTGTATGCTACATAAATATCATAACAAAAAATATCATATCAAACCTTAATACTGGCATCATAGCTAGCGTTAGCTGTTGTGTTCTGTCCAGTTAAAATGCTAGCAAAGAGCATAGAATCAGGAGAGGCGACACTAGTGCGATTTGCATATTATCAACAGCATATTATAAATCTGTAAAATAAACTATTAAAAGTGCTGATGATTGTGATAGTGTTTCAGGTTACATCTCAGCTTTAATGCGCTTTAAAAAAAAAAAAAAGCTGCTGCTTGCCATCGCGACAGCAATAAGATCCAATGGACAGCCGATCGCTTTTATACCAAAATGGCGGAATCCAAGGCTGTTGTTGCAATGGAACTCTCTTTTGCAGGGGTAACCAAACCAGTTCCTGGAGGGTCCGTGTCCTGCAGATTTTAGCTCCACCCTTAATCACCCTGCTTAAATACAGCTTAAACCAGCCTAAAATGGTTGGCTGGTTTTAGCTGGTCGACCAGCCTGGTTTTAGAGGGGTTTTGGCCATTTCCAGGCTGGGAGTTGACTGGCTAAAACCAGCTTGACCAGCCAAAACCAGCTATGTCCAGCTTAAACCAGACTGGTCAAGCTGGTTTTAGCTGGTTTAAGCTGGTCATTTTCCAGCCTGACCAGCTAAGACCAGGCTGGAAATAGCTGGAAACCTGCTCAGAAATGGCCAAAAACCCTCTAAATCCAGGCTGGATGACCAGCTAAAACCAGCCAACCAGCTTAGGCTGGTTTAAGCAGTTTTTTTTCAGCAGGGCAAACACACCTGAACAAGCTAATCAAGGTCTTACTAGATATACTTGAAACAGGTGTGTTGAGGAAAGTTGGAGCTAAACCCAGCAGGGACATTGGCTCTTCAGGGTTGTTGCAAGATCAGATATGTTTGCGGCCGAAAGTTAACGAGAATTATTTATGTAATTTATGAAACTACCGATTTATTGTATTTTAGTAATGTCTACCCCCACCCCAACCCTAAACCCAACCGTCACAGTACTGTAAAAATATTAATTATTGTTATACAGTGTCATAAAAAAATTTGCTATATTAATGTGCATATTGCACTTCAGACCGGCCATGTATCCGATCTAGTCTTTACCGCTCTTCTTCTCCAGGACCGAGATTGGTGGTGACCCCTGTTCTATTGAGTGTGGCCCTCTTGGTTATTCTAAGCTCTTTGATGCTAGCAAACAACCCCCAAACTTGTGAAATATTTTTTAAATTAACGTCATTTTAAAAAACTTAAACATTGAAGACATAAATTAATCTGCAAATGTTTGTATATTATACGTGTTTTTAAAGTCAATTATTTAGCAACAATCCCAGGAGATTCCTGCAAACTGTTACCATGGAAACTAAAACAAGAGCATGCGCAGTCTCTAGAGCTCCTGTACCTCACGAAAGTGTGCTTCAGTTTCTTCTTCCTAGCACAATCCGTATCATTGGCGGAATATACATTTGGTAGAGTAAGAGTTAAACAATTCAATGCAGCATGTACATATATTTGATGCAATATGTCACAATAAAACTAAAAAAGTAGGGAAATTTTGCGAATAAACAGAAGATTTGGCAACCCTGTGCTTCTTTCTGACTGTGTTGTTGCTGCAGGGGGGAAGGGCAGATTCACTGTACAACTACACTGACATTTAAAGGGACAGTTCCTGAATAATAGACACCAGTAAGTGCTTCTGAGTCTGACGCAGCTGTTTAATGCTCTAATGCTTCATGCACAGTGTTGGATTAGTGATCATGACATATCGATCATGTGTTGCCAGATATCCTGGGGGGGATCAGTATGCATTTCCCATCTAGAGGGAGAAATAGCTTTTTTTTATGCAAGACACTTAGATCTTACCCGATGTCTGCTTAATGCAATATACTCACAAACACTCACAGACTTACAGGCTTTAGGGGACATAAAATGGTACTTTCTGGAACAACACTATAATCTACTTATGATTTAGGACAACTCTGAATAATAATCCTGTGGAAAATGAGGTTTTGCACTTGTAGTGTACTTCAAATCATGGAAGTGTATTTAAAAATGTACTTTCAGCTAATTAGTTTTTATACATAATTATTACATAATAATAATAATTATTATTATTATAGTATTAATGAAATGGAAGACCTCTTAAAGTGTACATCAAGACTTTTAAGATGCAATATCAAGATTTTTTATTATTAATACACCCTTCATTTGGAAAAAGTACACTTATTTTTGTGTTGACTAGTAATTTTGTAATTGTACATTATTATGATTCATTTATTCATTTTCTTTTCAGCTTAGTCCCTTAATTAATCAGGGGTCGCCACAGCCGAATGAACTTATCCAGCATATGTTTTACGCACTGGATGCCTATCCAGTTGAAACCCATCACTGGGAAAACATTATTATTACATTATTATTTTTATACATATAGTATTAATAAAATGGAAGGCCACTTAAAGTGTACAGTCAAGACTTTCAAGATGCAATATCAAGATTTTTAATTATTAATGTACCCTTCATTTTGAAAAAGTACACTTACTTTTGTGTCAACTAATAACACGCTGTTAATAAACTGTCATACGTTATTCAATGTTATATTTAAAGTCAATACATTTGAAATTACATGTGATTATACAAGTATATTTTAATATATGACATACGATTTTCAGTAGAAATTACATTCATATAAATAAATGTTTTCCCAGTACTACATTGCAGCTGGAAGGGCATCTGCTGTGTAAAACATGTGCTGGATAATTTGGTGGTTCATTCCGTTGTGGCGACCCCTGAAAAAATATAGGGCCTAAGCAGGGCTGGAGCAAGCTGAAACGGCGATCACGCCGCCCTCAACCCGAAAGTGAAAACGGAAGTCACGGTCCACTAAGTGAAGATACGGGGGTGGGTGGGGGATTTGGGGGGTTTTGGGTGGGTACATAAGTAAATATGTACTTAAGTCGGTCCAAAAAGTGCTCACAAATTCAACTAATTTGACTACATATAAAATAAAAGAAGTAATTGTATATAACATGATTTAAGTGTCAGAATATTATACTAAACTAAAAAGCCTAATTTGATTTCTGTAATAACTTTAAAAGTATGATGAGGTTAGTTTTGATTCAATGACTTCATTAAATCTTCTACTGTAATCTTTAAAACAGCTTTACTTCTCTTTTGGGGCTTATATAAGATGTGAACATATCCTTAGTAGTATTCAACAACATCAACGATAGCAAGAGATCAGACTTGATATCACTCCCAAACATCTCCCACTAGCCTATTAGCATTACTAGCATGTATACCAGTACTTTCTATACTATTAACTTTCTTTCCCTTTTTATGTTCATCTTTCTAAACTAGATCTGCCAAATGATTAATGTAATGTAAACACTGTCTTCTTTACACTCCTTTACACAGAATGTCATTGTTTAGCTGCTCGGTTGCTAACACTCATGCTAAAACAGTAATGGTTGCTACTGCTTTCAGCTAGTTCGTTTTGTTTACAGCTCCACTTGATAACTCTACTAATACTGAATAATTATATTTAGTTTGCTATAATTTGAAAACATATAAAGGTTGACTCGCAGCCATAAGGCTAGGAGGTCCAGTTAATGTTTTTAGCATTTTGCTAAACTTGAAATGTGACAGGTGAAGCTGGTTGTTGCCCAAATTTTTTTAGCACGTTTAATCATCCACCACATTAGAGTAACAAATGTAAGCGCTTTAGTATAAGTATAATGAAGCATTAGCATGAATTTACATGATACATTTAAATAAAATACTATAGTGTAGTAAACAACAGTGTTTTTGGCCTATATAGTAAAGTGTATTATACTGTATATATCATATTATTTACAACACCTTGTTAATGAATGCTACAGCTGTAGTATTAACTATACTAATAAACTGTAATAAATACTGTAGTATATTTTAGATTTTACTACAGTAAACTGTGTATTGTAGCATAATATACTCTATAATGGTAGAAAACTACAGTATTCCCTGCTGAAAACCAGGCTGGTCGACCAGGTAAAACCAGCCAACCATCTTAGGCTGGTTTAAGCTGTATTTTTCAGCAGAATTGGGTTATTCATTTTCCCAGAGATGGGTTGCGGCTGGAAGGGCATCCGCTGCGTAAAATCGTGCTGGATAAGTTGGCGGTTCATTCCGCTGTGGTGACCCCAGATTAATAAAGGGACTAAGCCGACAAGAAAATGAATGAATGAATGGGTTATTCATTTATATTATTAAAGTAGCAACTAGAATCTCCATAAGATATTAATTAAAATACTTTATTATAATATGGCTCAAATACACTACTGTAATTTACTATAGTATTATAGATACGCTGAGTCAAGACAAGAGACATTCACCCTGTCACCTCAGGGAATCTCTAATCTGATTTTCAGCCAACAGAAAGCAAGGACACTGCAGACCATTCAATAAAAACCCAGCCTAGTCACTGTAGCAGGCTATGATGTCCTCACACGGCTCTGTATAATGCGGTTATTTAGGATCAATTAAAATGTACAAACAAATGTTTGTCAGCTTCACTGTTCCAGCCATAGCTCCCTCATGGCGTAAATAATTCATTTAGCAGAGCAGAGATGCTTTTGCGACAAAGTTGAGTCGAAGGAGAAGTGGCAAGAGAAAAAAAAGGATGTCCCTTTCATGACATCCTCCTTAACACAACACCATGTGTTGTTGCCATGTATATTAGTACGTATAGGGCTGGGCAACATGACAAAACATATACCTTGATATTAGTCATCTCATATCCTGATATAATGATATATATCATAATATAGTACCCTTTCTGTAAATTCAATAAATTAATGGTTTATACAGCGCATCCTGAAAGTATTGATAGCGCTTTACTTTTTACAGCCTTATTCCAAAATGGATTAAATTCGTTAATTTCCTCAACATTTTACACACAATCCCCCATAATGACAATGTGAAAAAAGAGTTTTTGAAATTGTTGCAAATTTATTAAAAATAAAAAACCTGAAACATCACATGTACATCAGTATTCACAGCCTTTGCTCAACACTTTGTTGATGCACCTTTGGCAGCGATTACAGCCTCAAGTCTTTCTAAATATGATGCCACAAGCTTGGCACACCTGTCTTTGGGAATTTTTGCCCATTCCTCTTTGCAGTACCTCTCAAGCTCTATCAGGTTGGATGGGAAGCCACGGTGTACAGCCATTTTCAGATCTCTTCAGAGATGTTTAATAGTATTTAGGTCTGGGCTCTGGCTGGGCCACTCAAGGACATTCACCGAGTTGTTGTGAAGCCACTGCATTGATATTCTGGCGCTGTGCTTTGGGTCATTGTCCTGCTGCAAGATGAACCGTCGCCCCAGTCTGAGGTCAAGAGCACTCTGAAGCAGGTCTTCATTCAGGATGTCTCTGTACATTGCTGCGTTCATCTTTCCCTCTATCCTGACTAGTCTTCCAGTTCCTGCTGCTGAAAAACATCCCCACAGCATGATGCTGTCACCACCATGCTTCACTGTAGGAATGTTTTTAGCCTGGTGATGAGCGCTGCCTGGTTTTCTCCAAACATAATGCCTGGCGTTCACTCCAAAGAGTTCAATTTCAGTCTCATCAGACCAGAGAATTTAGTTTCTTATGGTCTAAGAGTCCTTCAGATGCCTTTTGGCAAATTCCAGGCAGGGAGTGTCTTCCGTCTGGCCACTCTACCATACAGGCCTGATTGGTGGATTGCTGCACAGATGGTTGTCCTTCTGTAAGGTTCTCCTCTCTCCACAGAAGCTGGACCATCAGTGACCATCAGGTTATTGATCACCTGCCTGACTAAGGCCCTTCTCCCCCGATCACTCAGCTTAGATGGCCGGCCAGCTCTAGGAAGAGTCCTAGTGGTTCCAAACATCTTCCACTTACGGATGGAGGCCGCTGTGCTCATTGGAACTTTCAGAGCAGCAGAAATGTTTCTGTAACCTTCCCCATCCTTGTGCCTCGAGACAATCCTGTCTCGGAGGTCTACAGACAATTCCTTTGTCTTCATGTCTGGTTTGTGCTTTGACATGCACTGTCAACCCACGGCCCTTATATAGACAGGTGTATGCCTTTTCACATCATGTGTAATCAACTGAATTGACCACAGGTGAACTCCAATGAAGCTGCTGAAACATCTCAAGAATGATCAGTGGAAACAGAATGTACCTGAGCTCAATATAGAGCTTCACAGCAAAGGCTGTCAATAATGATGAACATGTGATTATTCAGCTTTTTTATTTTTAATAAATTTGCGATAATCTTACATCAATTTAATCCATTCTGAAATAAGGCTGTAACATAAAAACATGAGGAAAAAGGGAAGCGCTATCAATTTCCGAATGCACTGTATATACTGACCACATGCGAAGGACTATTTCTTCTTTACATTTTAAAGTATATACTCACTCATATGTGATCACATTTATCACTTTGTTTAGAACTTCAAGGCAAATGTTTGATTAAAATTGTTAAATATTAATTACCTATTAAACACTTTCCAAAAACTAATGATTACAGGTCCAACATAAAAACTGCTAATTGCAAGATTCTTTCAAGATTGCATTTTTCTCACAGCGCTGTTATTTATGTTCATGTTTCTGTCCGTATGCCCGTAATGGCATGTAATATTTTGTTAATACAAATTATGAAAAACCTTAGGCATGAATCAAAATAATAAACAAAATAAATGATAGAGGATAATATGTTAATAAAAATTTTATTTAATTCAGTCATTTAATTCATTTGTAGCTCCGCCCTCTTTTGAAATGATCACAATCTCATTTGAATTTAAAGCGAAATCACCAAAATGCCACATCAAAGCCTAAAAGGGGCAGTTTAAAAGAGTTAGAAAACATTATTTGAGGGATTTTGTGAGCTGAAACTTCCCATACACACTCACACACACATCAGAAACTTATTTTAGATCATGTAAAAGGGGCATAATAGATCCCCTTTAAACAAAATGCATTTGTGTCTGCAGATAGCATAGTACTCATTAAATAAAAGGCTACTTATACTTGATTAAAGATGTGTCACACACTAAAAAAAGAGACGTTTGTAATAACATAATTTAGAAATAATAATTGTTTTACTTCAAAGTTCGAATTACATCATTATGAAAATATCCTAATCTTCAAAGACGTACACTTATTTAGAGGACTATTAAGAGAGGCATTAAAAGAGACGAACTAGGCGTGTTCATTTTCATAATTTTCCTGGTGTAATTTTCTTTAATACCAATGGCAGGATGGTTTAAATTAAAACAAACTCTCGTGCCATTGCTTTATTAGTGTGGTTCATTCGAAGTGTTAATGCTGCCATGCAAATCAAATAAGATGAGATCTGAAAAGATGGCTCTCTGTTTGCATCTAAATAAACAAATTTGACATAAATATGAAGACAACAAAGATATCTGAACACATCAAAAGTTTTGTTGTCTTAGTAACGTATTCAATCATACGTGTTCATCATTCAATCACAAAAATAACATATTACAATAAGTAATCTCGGGTGGTTAGCACTTTGGCCTCACAGCAAGAAGGTCACCGATTCGAGTCCCAGCTGGACCAGTTGGCATTTCAGCATGGAGTTTGCATGTTCTCCTCGTGTTGGCGTGGGTTTTCTCCAGGTGCTTCGGTTTCCCCCACAGTCTCAACACATGCGCTATAGGGGAATTGATTAACTGAATTGGCCGTAGTGTGTCTGTGTGTGTGAATGTGAGAGTGTATGGGTGTTTCCCAGTACTGGGTCACAGCTGGAAGGGCATCCGCTGTGTAAAACATATGCTGGAATAGTTGGCGGTTCATTCCGCTGTGGCGACCCCTGATTAATAAAGGGACTAAGCTGAAGGAAAATGAATGAATGAATGACATTGTATTTTATGACACCACAAAATAAAAGGTAGAGCATAACAGCCCTAGACTATATAAACCAAGAGTATAAGAACACACCCTAGGATAAGCTTAAAATCCAATTTGCATCCCATTTTACTACTGTATTATCACATATCTCCAAGTAAAGCAAGATAATTACCAAGGAAACGTATAGAGCATGAAGAATATCATTTTATTCATGGTAAAGTGACTGGACTGTGGTAAAACTTGGTAAATATTACTGTTCACCTGACCACAAAATTGACATTAAATTTACCACACAATAGTTAATCCATTTCACCTATAGCGCATGTACTTGGACTGTGGGGGAAACCGGAGCACCCAATGGAAACCCACGCCAAGACAGGGAGAACATGCAAACTCTACATAGAAATGCCAACTGACCCAGTTTGGACTCAAACCAGCGACCTTCTTGCAGTGAAGTGACAGTGCAAACCACTAAGCCACCATGCCACCCCTATATGCATTCTAATCTCAAATATAAATCAGATATTTGGTCAATATATGGTCATTTATGTGTTGCCTATAATTAGGCTACATTTATTACTATTATATTATTAAGTAGGCTATTAAGTTTTTTTTATTTGAAATATCTGCTGACACATTTAAATCATTGTAGCCTATAATAAGATATACAGTACAGATACATTCCTTAAATAGCCTACTATACATTAAAACCATTAACGTATCCTATATATTTTGATGTAGCATAGATTTCTGCTTTTAAATCACAGGTCACCTATAGCTTTCTACCTATAGCTTTTTCTCCGGGTGCTTCTGTTTGCCCCACATCGCAAGGACATGCGGTACAGGTGAATTGGGTATGCTAAATTGTCGGTAGTGTATGTGTGTGTATGAGAGTGTATGAGAGTTTCCCAGTGATGGGTTCGCAGCTGGAAGGGCATCCGCTGCGTAAAACATATGCTGGATAAGTTGGCGGTTTATTCCACTGTGGCGACCCCAGATTAATAAAGGGACTAAGCCAAAAAGAAAAGGAATGAATGAATAAATGATTTCTAAGTGGACTATGAATAGAGTCTGAAGATCGCTAAAACTGAGCTCATTCATTTTCATGTCATTTTCTACCGCTTTTCTGAGGCCTCTTCGCAGGGGCAGCAGTCTTAGAAGAGAACCCCAGACTTCCCTATCCTCAGACACTTCCTCCAGCTTCTCCGAGGGGATCCCAAGGCGTTCCCAGGCCAGCCGAGAGACATAGTCCCTCCAGCGTGTCCTGGGTCTTCCCCGAGGCCTGCTCCTGATGGGACATGCTTGGAACACCTCCCTAGGTAAGCGTCCAAGAGGCATCCGAAACAAATCCCCAAGCCACCTCAGCTGACTTCGCTCGATGTGGAGGAGCAGCGGCTCTACTCGGAGCTCCTCCCAAGCTCAGCCCAAGGCTGCGCGTTGAAATTCTGTCCATAAAAAATATGAACAGAATTGGTGACAAAGGGCAGCCCTGCTGGAGTCAACATGCACTGGAAACAAGTCTGACTTATTGCCGGCAATGCAAACCAGACTCCTACTCTGCTCATACAGAGACGAGACGGCCCTTAAAAGAGCGCCTTTGACCCCATACTCCCAGAACACCCTCCACAGAATGCCACGAGGGACACGGACAAATGCCTTCTCCAAGTCCCCAAAACACAACTGAACTGTAAAATAAATTACTTAAAAGCAAATTACTCATAAGAGAGATGACTTTGATGGTTTTTAAATTAAAAATGGATGTAGGAACGTATAAAACACACCATTGTTTTAGTTTCTTCCAAACAAAGGAAGATATACTGAAGAAAAAGCTGACTTATGTAGTATAGTATATTTTAGTATATACTAGTATATTTTGTTCCTACAATGGATGTCAATTGCTGCTTTTTCCCAGCATTCTTCACAATATCTTGTTTTGTGTTCAATAGAGAAAATAAAATCATAAACATTTAGAACCACTTGAGTGTGAGTAAATAATGTTCATTTTGGGTGAATTGTCCCTTTACATCAAGCCCTGACTCATTTAAGTTCTCTGGTTCTGTAGTTTTTTTGCTCTATAATTATTAACCTGTTTTAATTCTGAAACGGGGCGGCATGCTGGCTCAGTGGTTAGCACTGTGGCCTCACAGCAAGAGGGTCACTGGTTCGAGTCCTGCTGGGCCAGTTGGCATTTCTGCATGGAGTTTGCATGTTCTCCCTGTGTTGGCGTGAGTTTCCTCCTGGTGCTCCGATTTCCCCCACAGTTCAAACACATGCGCTATAGGGAAATTGATGAACTAAATAGGCCGTAGTGTATGAGTGTGTGTGAATGTGAGAGTGTTTCCCAGCACTAGGTTGTGGCTGGAAGGGCATCCGCTGCGTTAAACATATGCCGGAATAGTTGGTAGTTCATTCCACTGTGGTGACCCCTGATAAATCAGAGACTAAACCGAAGGAAAATGAATAATGCTGAAACAATGAGTGAATAAGTAGATTCAAATGATTGAAATCACAGAAGCATCAGTGTGCCATCTGCTTCTGTAACAGTATCTGCAATCTTATCTGGCCAGCCTTTAAAAACCCCTGAGGACTTTGCCCTGTAATACAGAAGCAGGTCTGGGGCAAACCCTCATTCTCAGAGTTAAAGTCACAACAACTGTGCCAAAGCAGATTATATTACCAAGCATTCCCTCCTATGGGCAGATTAGCTGTAATAATACAACTGCGCCAAAGCTGTGTCTGTCTGCGAAGAGCAACACTCACATAAAAATTATACTTAATAACTCATTTATCGGTTTTAACTTTCACACACTTGCACAGCTATCTTTATGAGGACTTCCCATAGCCGTTATGATGCTTAATTTAGGGTAAAGTTGGTTTTATATTCACACATTCATTCAGTGACAACTTGTGACACTAACATTGTTTACCATGCTATACTTTGAATATTGGGTCTGAAATCACTTATAAGTATGACTTCAAAATAGGGCTGTGCAAAAATATCGATACATCTAACTATAGTGATAATTTCTTTTACGATAGTGTATTGATAGTGCAACCTCAAGTATCGATTCAAGTTGTGCCAAACGACCTTCTCCTCCGCTCCTGTAGATGTCGATAACGCGTGATCAACAAAACGCCAAGTAGTACGGGATCAGAAGTAAGCAAGAGTGAGCATGACGGATAATATAAAGGTGCCTCCAGCTTTTAGAGCTGACGTGTGGCTGCACTTTGGTTTTAACGCTATACCAGGGAGTACTGAATTAGACAAAACAAAATGTCATTTGTAAGCTTTGTAATATATATAGTTCTCTGTTCAATCACACTGTGCAGTACTAATGAATTGGAATGGATGGAAAATAAATTGGAATTGGAATTTTATTTTGTCTGCCGACTTTATCAAGTTGTCAATATAATGTGACACACATACTAATACAAACTATTGCATTATACCACAATATTTATTGTATCGCAATACATCGTGATATATTGTATCGCGACCCATGTGTCGTGATATGTATTGTATCGTGAGGCCCTTGCCAATACACAGCCCTACTTCAAAACAATATTTAATTGACAGTAAACAATGTTGTACTTTGATGGTCATTGGCTGATAATAAAATTTTCAAACAATACTTTACTGAAATTATATTAAGAAGGTGGAAGTCTGAATTTAAATTAATATATGTTATTTTATTTAAATTTTATATGCAAATTTAAAACCCACTTTACCCCAATTGATGCTTATATACTATACAGACTCTATTTTTATATCTTTAATTTATATAATGCAATTAAAATATCCAAAGCATTACATTCAGTTCAATTTAGGGATATTATTTTTAAAGTACATTATTTCCATAAGCACTCTTTTTTTTAAGTTTGATGAAATGTATTTCTTTTTTAATTTTTACACACACACTTTGTACAGCGGTCATAATGGGGACTTCTCACAGCCGTTATGATGTTTAATTTAGGGTAAACTTGGTTTTATATTCACACATTCTTTCAGTGACAACTTGTGACACTGTAACATTGTTTACCAAGCTATACATTGGGTCTGAAATCACTTGTAAGTATGACTTCAAAACAATATTTGATTGACTGTGAATTTAAAATAATGTATAAATATAAAACCAACTTTACCACAATTGATGCTCATACACTATACAGACTCTATATTTTAACTCCAAACCTATCCCTAATATA
>CAIGQZ010000348.1:3625365-3636411 GCA_903798205.1 Danio tinwini | reverse complement strand
TGTAGGAAGGGTAGTGCCAGTGATTCGTTCAGCAGTCCGGACTATTCACTGTAGTCTGAGAGCTGAGAGCTGTGCACATGCATTTTAAACACTATGCAGTATGTTAGTGCGGCATGCATGCAATGTAATATTTGTGCTGGATTGAGCTACCTTTTAGCATATTTGGTGTTAAAAGAATCACAACAGTGAGGAATCGATTCTCTGAATTGAGTCCATTGATTCCAGAACTATACTGTAAAAAAATTATATGATAAAAAAAAAAGTTTTGTTTTAGGTTACTTGAACTTAATTTAAAAAGTTAATCAGGTTTCAACTCATTTTTTTATGTTAAACTAATTTTAACTTGATTAAGTCAGCTTAATTAATGTAAGTTCAAATGATTCGTAAGTTAAATGGATTCAACTTAAAAATGTAATGTTGTGTTCACACCAGATGCGGCACATGCGAATAAATCGTGACATTCGCATGTATATAGACGCGTAAACATTTTGTTTACTTGCATCATTTGCGAGTCAAATTCACTTCACAATAGACGCAAATTCAAGTCTAGGACGGTGTTTCTGTCTGCCTGGTGACTCTAGCTTCGTTTAAATATGGCTAACATGGATTTTATTGAACGAATAGCTTTGTTTATGTGCTTTAGGAAGGCTGAAAACAGTGTAGATTTGTTTGGCGCTGTGTCCGAGTCCACTAGATCCTTTCAGAGGTGCACCCAGCTCTGTGAGTTCCTCAGCTTCTCCAGAAACTATATCTAGATGATGGAAGCTTTCAGACTGAGCCCAGCCCAGTTTGATGAACTGTTGTCCGATGTCAGCAAGGGGATTTCCCCTCAGGATACTAACAACAGGCGCTACGTCATGATCACGCCTCTACAAGAGCAAGCTCCTGATTGGTTAATGTGGCACGAAAGTACGCAAAAGTTCCGATTTTCCAACTCGATCGATTCAACTTGCGCCGCTTCATTCACTTGAATCACGTCATTTGTGCCGCAGGATGTCTGTTCACGTCTTTGCATTGAAATAAGATGTAAATCACTCCCGCTTGACGCTTCATTCATGTCTGGTGTGAACGCAGCATTAGTGTAACACATTTTTTACAGTGTCGCAGTCAAAATCAGGACAGCCCTAGTAAATGCTAGATGTAAATAAAAATACTATGACAAATATCACATATTTAGTGAAAACATTAGGTGTTCTTTCACACACTAGAACATGTATGTACAACTTAGATATGTAATTAAACATTAAAATGATAGTTCACCCAAAAATTCTGTTATCATAAACTCACTCCTTACTTGTTTCAATCCTTTATGAGTTTCTTTTTTTCTGTTCAACACAAAAGAAGACATTTTGGAGAAAGCTGAAAACCTGTAACCATTGACCTCCATAGTATTTGTTTTTCCTACAATGGAAGTAAATGGTTACAGGTTTTCAGCCATCTTCAAAATAGCTTCTTTAATTTTCAACCGAAGAAGGAAACTCTTCGATGAAGGTAAATATGAGTACATTTTCAGTTTAGGGTGACCTAGCCCTTTAATAGCTAATTATAATCTGGAGATTTAAAGTGTGGCTTGCCCTTTAATTAAAGCCACACAAAGTCAGGTCTGGAATTTGGAAGACTTACAACTCTAGCACAATGACAGAAAAGCCCATAACAAGCATTGCTGAAGACTTGAAGAATGGTCCACTCCACTGTAGAAGTAGAAAATTGTTGGATTGTTAGTTTCCCTGTAAGTGAACATCCTGCAAAAACCGTCTGAAGAACTCAACAGGCAATCCTGAAAACTCCACAGACGGCAGAAGACTTTGTTCATTACTATTAGAAGAACGGTGAGTAAGATTGGTGTTCATGAAAAGGCAACATGTTGGAGTCGACTGCTGCCAAAAAAATAATTGAAGCACATCTCATGCTTGTCCAAAACCACCTGGTTGTTCACAGCGCTTTCGGAAAAAGAAAATGCTTTGTGGACTGTTTTAATAAGTTGAAATGTTTAGCAAAAATGCACAGCAGTCCTTACTGATGCATGAATGAACACCTTCTCATTGAGGGCAGGGCCGGATTAACATTAGGGCTAGGTGAAGCTAAAGCCCCAGGGCCCACAGGAAAAGGGGGCCCTTGATTGGCTGATGAATTAATTTTACGATATGATGTGGGAAACGCCTCTTTGCGTTATGCTTTTTCTCGTCGATAATGTGAGGTATTCCTTTCAGTTCACTGCTGTTAAAAAACAGTGACTCCGGTGCTAAACTGGGGCTCAGAGTGGCTGTAGCCCAATCAGAATATCGAATAGCCCTGTTTTAGTCACCCATAAGGGTGATCATATGTGCCAATTTTCCTAGGACAGTCTCTTATTTCGGCACTGCCGCGAGAACCGTCCAGTCAAAGATAGGCTAACCAAGCACGCCGTAGAACAAAACTTTAAACTCAAATAGTCTTCATCAATGATTAACTTGTACATAGTAACAGAAGCTGGGATAGGCGGAATCATACTGAATGAACTCGGCTGCGCAGCTGTTACAACGAGAGGGGTCTGGATGCAGACCTGGTGCAGTGCAATCTGAGCTGCATCCAATGCTTTTTAATGTGCTCACCTAACCCCAGCCCTAACCCTACCCATCACAGTGACGTCACTCACTCCATTGAGTGCATTGTGTCTGACATTGCACCGCTGAGTAATGCAATCTCAGCTTGCATCATAAAGGCTGCATTCAGATACTATTGGTTACAGCTGGACTCAAAAAAACTGACACGCTCCCCCGTGATCTTCCATCACACAACCGAGACAGTGTGCGAACAAATCAAATAGCCTACCCAAGCAGTTATCAACATGTCCATCGCTGCGGAGTATTTGAAGTAAATACACTTGGTTCTGTTTTACAGTAAGTCTAACTGAACAATTGGAAAGCAAACTTTTTTAATGAATGTTCATTTTGCCCCTTTTATGAAAACGACAGAAATAATATGGAGCAATGAAATATTGGCGCTGGCTATCATCAGACAATATATCTAATGAAAAAACAAATGAATAAAATAAGAAGGATTCTAGCCTTCTGAAACTCAGAAGACCACAATATTTTGGATATTAGAAGTATAGATTTTAAAGATATCCTATCATTAGGGATTCAGCTAAAGTTCTAATGAAACTTTTTAAAGGTAAACCCCTATTAAAGTATTTATTATAAAGCACTTATTCAGGAAGAATTGCAAATGTTTTTTGTTTTGCTGATTTTTGCAGCCTGTTTGAACTTTAAAGTTCAGATTATGTTATTACTTCTTTTTTGTATTGCCTACTCGCAGGCCTGTTTTAATAAAACAGAAAAAAATATATAATAATCAAATATAAATCAAATGGTGAAAATTAATAATAATAATAATAATAATAATAATAACAACAACAACTAATATATGCATGCATGGATATATATATATATATATATATATATATATATATATATATATATATCCCAAAACGTAAATAATAAGCTGAAAACATCCATGAATCTTGAAATATGAGCAGTTTAAGTTATGTTTTTTTACATGTTGGGGTCTCTAACTTGGTCATGATGATATCTAAGGGTCTAAAAGAGAGAAAACTTTGTCAAAAATAGAGATTAAGCTCCCAAATTGTAAATAATAAACTGAAAATATCCATGAATCTTGAAATATGAGCAGTTTAAGCTGTGTTTTTTACATGTTAGGGTCTCTCACTTGGTCACAGATCATATTTGAGGGTCTAAAAGATTGAAAACCTTGTCAAAAAAAGTTACAAAAGAGATTAAGTTCCCAAAATGAAAATAATAAGCTGAAAATATCCATGAATCGTGAAATATGAGCAGAATAAGATATGTTTTTCACATGTTGGGGTCTCTAACTTGGTCATGATCATATTTGAGGGTCTAAAAGACTAAAACCCCCTGTGCTACGAACATCTACACTTTTGGGATTAAAGGTTATTAGAAATGACAATATTTAAGTCATGAGTTTTAACCCAGTTTTGCCTGTACGTTTAGTAAACCGTCTGTAAAAGTGAACACAATCTTCCAGACGAGCGTTTTGTTTGGTTCCTGGCACATCCACAATGGTTTTATCCTACGTTTTTCCCCATTCGCTGTGATTTCTGAAAATGGGTTTCAGCAGACGTCAATAATCTTTTTTTGTGGCACAGAAGGAGGGAAAGAGAAGGAGGTTTTGAGGGAAGGAGTGAATACAGATCACCGGCTGAGCGCGTCTGATTTGATAGAGAGAAGAGTAGAAAGTCGCTGCAAATTACAGGATGTTTTTATTGTATTTCACAGAGGGCGTCTTCAATTTCCCTCCTCCCGGCTCAAACTATCACTCATTTTAAAGCCTCGACTCTCACAGTTCACCCTGCCAAAGTGGAGGATGGCATCGAGCGGGAGAAAAGAGGGGGAAATTTTCCTTGTGTCATTACTTTAAGAACAGAGATGAGACGGGGAAAGAAAGAGGGTAATTTAGCTGTTTGGGACTTGCTGCTAGGCTAATGGCTTCGCTAGGTCTCCGGTGCTAAGCTCAAACAATGGCAAAGTCCTCCTATTGACACATTAAGAGCAGGATAAAGAGCATAAAGGAGATATTGAGTGTATAAAAGATGTGTGGAGCCAGACGCAGGTTAAAATGAGCCTGAACATCTGCGACTCAAACACTTCTACTGAGTGTCCACTTATAATGCGCTTCAAAACTTAAAAGTGCATTAAAAATATCTGCACTTGCACGTAATATATCAGATCCACTTCTGTGTATTTAGGAAGAGACACTAGCATTTGTTTCTAATCACACTTTTTAAAACATGGTGCATTTATAAAGGTACAAATAAGCAATATTGTTTTGATTATTTTGAAAGCCATATGATTTCAAATCGTCATTATATAGCACCTTTAAACATTCATTTATTCATTTTCCTTCGGCTTAGTCCCTTTATTCATCAGGGGTTGCCACAGCGGAACAAACCGCCAACTTATGTTTTACACAGCCGATACCCTTCCAGCTGCAACCCAGTACTGGGAAACACCCAAACACTCTCATTCTCACACACACACTCGTACACTACGGCCAATATAGTTCATCAATTTCCCTATAGCGCATGTGTTTGGGCTGTGGGGGAAACCGGAGCACCTGAAGGAAACCCACGCCAACACGGGCAGAACATGCAAACTCCACACAGAAATGCCAACTGACCCAGCCAGGACTCGAACCAGAGATCTTATTATTAAATACTGGTTTAAGTTTAGAATATTAAATAAATAAATAAAATATGAATTAATAAATAAAATAATAAAATAAATAAATAGCAATGAATGAATGAATAAATAATAAAAATATGAATACAATTTAAATCAATTAATTAATTTGTTAAAAATAAATGAATACATAACAATGAATTAATAAATAAATAATAAAAAATACAAACTAAAATATAAATACTAATAAAATAAATAGAATTTAAAAATAAATAAAATATAAATACAGCTCAAATATAAATTAATTAATTTAAATAAATTAAAACAATAATTAAATAACAGTTAATGCATTAATAAATAAAAAGAAATAAATGTGCATGAATAAAAAAATATATAAAAAACGTATTAATACAAAAATATTTATTATTATTATTATTATTATTATTAATAAAATAAATAAATAAATAATAAATGCATAAATAAATAACAATGGACGCATTGATAAATAATAAAAATCAATAAATGTGCATGAATAAATAAATAAAATATAAGTAAAATAAAAAATATATAACAAAATTATAAATAAAAACTATACATGTATAAATAAATAACTATTAATGCATTAACAAACAAAAACAAAAAAATGTGCATAAATAAAAAAAATTATAAGTGAAATAATAAAAAAGTATTTAAAAATAAATAAAAACAAGAAATGCATAAATAACTATGAATGCATTAATACATATTAAAAATAAATAAATGTGCATAAATAAAAAATTAAATATAAGTAATATATATATATATTTTTTAATTAATGAATAAAAACAATAAATGCATAAATAAATAACTATTAATGCATTAATAAAAAATACAAATAAATAAATGTGCATAAATAAATAACATATAAAAAATGTATTAATACAAAAATAAATAAATAAAAACAATAAATGCATAAATAACTGTGAATGCATTGATAAATAATAAAAAATATGCATAAATAAAAAAATAAAATATAAATAAAAATAAAAATGTATTAATTAATTCAAAAATAAATAAATGAAAACAAGAAATGCATAAATAACAATGAATGTAATAATAAATAATAAAAATAAATAGATGTGCATAAATAAACAAAAATATAAGTAAAATAAAAAATAATAAATTAAATAAATAATAAATGTATAAATAAATAACAATGAATGCATTAATGAATAATACAATTAAATAAATGTGTATAAAAAATAAAAATATATAAATAAAATAAATATAAATGTATTAATTTATAAACAAATAAAAACAACAAAATAACAATAAATATAAATAATATTTAAAAAAATATGTATAAAAAAGTACTTTTTTTAATGATGCATGAGCTTTTGTGATTCATTATTGAGTGTAAATGTGCAGATGAGTGTTGTGTTTTACTCTAATGTTGACAGTGAGTTGAAGGTGACTGTGTGTGTGATTACCCAGCGCAGCAGCAGGACAGTAGCGGTCATCCAGACGCTCTCAGGCCTCCATTACTCTCGCAGTGTGAAGCCGCGCCACTGAATGGAAGAAATTACACCGAATCTTCCAATCATTTAAAACGCCGGTCGCACCTTACGGCTCGATCCCCTCCGAGCATCAAAAGACAGGGGTTTTTGGGGTGGACAACTATCTCTCTGTGCCTGCGCTCACACTGGCCCAAACAAAAGACAAGCGCTTCTCTTTTATTATTCTGAAGCACATTTAATGATCCACGTTTTGTCTCCGACTGCACACAATTGGGGAAAACTGGTGGCATCCCAATTACTGTCTGCACACACACACAGACATAAATACATGCACACACATACACATAAATATGAATATATTAATACACACACACATGCATAAACATAAAAAGATGCATTCACACACACACACCGACACATAAACAAATCAGAAAAAGTTGGGACAGTATGGAAAACACAAATAAAAAAGAAAGTGATTTCTAAATTTGCAGCCTTGGGCTGGAGGGGGTCCAGTTCGAGGACCACAGGATTTCATCTGTTATTCGCAGACGATGTTGTTCTGTTGGCTTTATCGAACATGGATCTTCAGCATGCACTGGTGCCGAGTGTGATGGGGCTGGGATGAGAATCAGCATCTCTAAGTCCAAGGCCATGGTGCTCCACCGGAAAAAGGTGGGTAAAGGAAAGTCCTTACCCCAGGTGGAGGAGTTCAAGTATCTTGGGTTTTTGTACACGAGCGAGGAAAGGATGGAGCGTGAGATTGACAGGCGGATTGGTGCAGCAGTAATGTGGTCGATATACCGGTCCGATGTGGTAAAGAAGGAGCTGAGCCGAAGGGCAAAGCTCTCGATTTACAGTCAATCTACATTCCTAATCTCACCTATGGTCATGATCTTTGAGTCATGACCGAAAGGACAAGATCTCGGTTACAAGCGGCCAAAATGAGTTTCCTCCGCAGAGTGGCAGGGCGCACCTTTTATGGATAGGGTGAGGAGCTCTGTCACCCGGATGGAGCTCGGAGTAGAGCCGCTGCTCCTCCACATTGAGAGAAGTCAGCTGAGGTGGCTCGGGCATCTGTTTCAAACGCCTACCTATAGAGGTGTTCCATGCATGTTCTACCGAGAGGAGGCCTCGGAAAAGACCCAGGACACGCTGGGGGGAATATGTTTCTCGGCTGGCCTGGGAACACCTCGCGATCCCCCCGGAGGAGCTGGAGGAAGTATCTGGGGAGAGGGAAGTCTGGGGTTCTCTCCTAAGGCCCTGTTTACACTAATGCGTTTTAGTTTTAAAACACATAAGTTTTGCTACGGTTCCTCCATCCGTCCACACTACGCTGGAGTTTTCGAGGCCAAAAACGGAGTGTTTTGAAAATGCTGGAGAGGTTGTTTTCATTCTAAAACGCTGCTGCTCCGTCTCCGTGTGGATGGGGGGAAAGCGAAGACATTTGAAAATGGAGGCGTGGCTGCTGAGATTCGCTACCTGATTGGGGCTTTTGGATCATTGCGTATCCTTCCCTTATTCGTCAAGCCCCTATCACATGACTATAATGTTACCGGAAGACGGCAGACCAGCCTTCACTGTAAACAACAACATGGACACAGAACTGGGAGTGTTGTTTGCACTATTGTCTGTTTTAGGCGCCATTGTGCAGTTAAACTCTGCCTTTTTTACTACAGCAGCTGCATATATTCACAAGAGGCGAGCTATTGTTCGAGCACTCGCTAATTATTTGCGTTAATCGTTCAACCAGCGTTTGTTGACTAATGATAACCAAATGCCGAGCAAGACACATGCTTCCTGTTTATAATTGGACGCGCATGCCCAGAGTAGTGTGGACGGAGATATGTTTAGAAACGCTAGATGAAACGCTAGTGTGGACGCAGATCGTTTTTGATCTAAAACGAAAAACGCATTAGTGTAAACGGGGCGTAAAACTGCTGCCCCCGCGTCCCGGCTCCAGAAAAGTGGATGAAAATGAATGAATGAATGAATATACATCCTTTCCTGTCATTCAGACCTGCAACACATGCAAAATAAGTTGTGACAGGAGCAGTTTGGGGCTAGTAATCAGGTAAATTGGAGAATGGTGTAATTAGAAACAGGTGATGTCAACAGGTGATTGTAGTTATGATTTACAAAAGCAGCATCCAGGAAAGGTCCAGTCCCTTAGGAGCAAAGATGGACGGAGGATCGCCAGTGTGCCAACAAATACCTGAGAAAATGATTGAAATGTTTAAAAACATCTCTGTTCCTCAAGAAAAGATAGGAAGACTTCTGGATATTTCACCTTCAGCAGTGCAGAACATCATTAAAAGATTTGAGGAATCTGGAAAAATTTCAGTATGTAAAGGACAAGGGTGCAAACCTAAGCTGAACAACCGTGATCTCTGATCCCTCAGGCGGCGCTGCATCAAGAGTCCTCATTCATCTATGAGCCATATCACCACATGGGCTCAGGACTACTGCAGCAAACCTTTGACAAGTTCCACAATACGTAGTTACATCCACAAATGCCAGTAAAACTGTGCCAAAAGGAAGCCCTATGTTAACAGTGTCCAGAAGAGCCATCGACTTCTCTGGGCTCGGAGGCATCTGGGATGGACCATCACAAAGTGAAAATGTATACTGTGGTCAAATGAATCAATGTTTGAGTTGTTTTTGGGGTGAAATGGATGCTGTGTGCTCTGGACCAAAGAAGAAAAGGATCATCCAGACTGTTACCAGCATCAAGTCCAAAAGCCAGGGTCTGTCATGGTATGGGGTTGTGTCAGTACTTGCACTTCTGTGATCTGAATTAATGCTGAATAATACACAGAGATTTGGAACACAATATGATGCCTTCGTTCCAGGGATGCCCATGCAGTCCTGGCTGTAAAGGAAGAGGATACAGGTACTTGACTGGCCTGCCTGCAGTCCTGACCTGTCTCCAATAGAGAATCTGTCGCACAATTTGAAGCACAAAATGCAACAATGAAGACCCCGTACTGTTGGCCACCTAAAGACTTGTTTGCAGAAAGAATGGGACAAAATGACACCTGAAACACTTCGTCACTTGCTGTCTTCAGTCCCTAAACGTCTTTTAAGTGTTGTGAAAAGCAACAGTAACATTACAAAGTGGTAAATGCTTTACATTAATACCTGTACATGCGTACAAACACACACACAGATACACACACAAAATACATGCGTAAAAAATGCATAACACACACAAAAATACATACACAATCGTACACACACATAAATGCATGCATACACCGATATATACACACACACATAAATACATGCATACACACATATACACACACACACATATACACACACACACATATACACACACACACACACACACACATAAATACATACATTAACAATCATACACAGACACACACATGAATGCATGCATTAACATACGCATAAACACACACACACACACACACACACACACACACATATAAGCGCACACACATAGGGCTGGGTGTGTGAGATTGCAGGTTTTGCTGCTGTCCTATTGTGTCTGTGGGCTCAGCAGGAGCAGTAGTTTGGGTAGTTAAGGGGAAATCACAGATCCTTCAGTGCAGAAAGCTTTCATTGATCTCCAAAAGCCTTTATTTTATTATGACACACACTTTTACAGAAGCTGTTTTCAGAACTGTATAGGCTAGCACAAACTTCTCACCACGGCCTTGAGTATATATTACGGCAGAATTTAAAACAAAAAGCTTAGGTTTTGGTTTCAAGAAAAATGTTTCGAGTTTAAAAGAGCAACATCACACTCAGAGCACTGCAAAATGGCTGTGGTTGCTAGGGTGTTCTGAGTGGTTGCTAGGCGGTTGCTAAAGTGGTTGCTATGTTGTTCTGAGTGATTACTAAGGTGTTGCTAGGTGGTTGCTAAGGCGCTGCTAGGTGGTTGCTAGGGTGTTACTTTGAGGTTGCTAAGGTGTTGCTAGGCAACTGCTAAGGCTTTGCTAGGCAGTTGCTAAGGTATTCTGAGTGGTTGCTAAGTTGTTGCTATGTGGTTGCTAGGGTGTTCTGAGTAGTAGCTAAGGCATTGCTAAGATGTTTTATGTGGTTGCTAAAATGTTGCTAAGTGGTTGCTAAGGTGTTTGCTAAGGGATGCTAGGTGGTTGCTAAGGTGTTGCTAGGTAGTTGCTAAGGTGTTGCTAGGCAGTTGCTAAGGTGTTGCTTCAAGGTTGCTAAGGTGTTGCTAGGTGATTGCTAAGGTGTTTTGAGTGGTTGCTAGATGGTTGCTAAGGCATTGCTAGGGTGTTCTAAGTGGTAACTAAGGCGTTGCTAGGTGGTTGCTAAGGTGTTCTGAATGGTTGCTATGGCATTATTAGGTGGTTGCTATGGTA
>CAIGQZ010000348.1:3611865-3625355 GCA_903798205.1 Danio tinwini | reverse complement strand
TAGGTGGTTGCTAGGGTGTTCTGAATGGTTGCTATGGCATTATTAGGCTATTGCTATATTATTTTGAGCGGTTGCTAAGACTTTGCTGGGTTGTTCTGAGTGGTTGCTTAGGCATTGCTAGACGGTTGCTAGGTGGTTGCTAGGGTGTTCTGAATGGTTACTATAACATTATTAGGCTATTGCTATGGTATTTTGGGTGGTTGCTAAGGCGTTGCTGGGTTGTTCTGAGTGGTTGCTAAGGCATTGCTAGATGGTTGCTAAGGTGTTGCTAGGTGGTTGCTAGGATATTTCGAGTGGTTGCTAGGTATTTGTAGGTGTTGCTAAGGCATTGCTAGAGTGTTCTAGGTGGTTGTTAAGGAGTTGCAAGCCGTTTGCTAACGTGTTCTGGATGGTTGCTAGGCGGTTGCTAGGGTGTTCTAGGTGGTTTCTAAGGCGTTCTGAGTGGTTGCTAGGCAATTGCTGACAAATTACATTGGTTCTAGTATTTAGGCATGTTGCTAGCATGTTTTAGCATAAATTAGCATGTTGTTAGCATGGTTCCAGTATGAAATAACAAGTTACTAGCATGTTTCTAGTATAAACTAGCATGTTGTTAGCATGAATTTAGTATGAATTAGCATGTTGCTAGTATGTTTATAGTACAAATTAGCATGCTGCTAGTATGATTAGTATGCTTGTTAGTATGTTTTAGTACGGACAAATGATATTACAAATGAAGTTCTGTGTAATAAAAGGAAATGACACAGGGAAAAAGTATTGAACACATGAAGGAAGGGAGGTGTATTTGGGCAGTGTAAGCCCAGACAGCAGCTGAAATCTCTCAGTAGTTCTTCAGCAACCCTCTGCCCTTCCTCAGTGTAAATGAATATCAGCTGCTTCAATCCAACATCTACATTAGCAGGAGGATGAAGATAAAACCAGGGTGGACATTTCAGCAAGACGGTGATCCAAAACACAGCCAAGGAAACTCTCAAATGCTTTCAGAGAAGGAAAATCAAGCTGTAGAATGGCCCAGCCAATCACCTGATCTGAATCCAATAGAAAACACAAAAGCTCAGATTTGATAGACAAGACCCACAGAACCATCAAGATTTTGACACTCTTTATATAAAGTATTAAATATGTTTTTAGCACTTTCTCCTTGTGTCAATTCATTATTTCAGCTAACAGGATTATAAAATAATGATTTGCTGTACTCTCCATTTACTGCGCTCTGAGTTTACCAATTATGACCACTTCTGCTGCTGAGAATCACGCAAATGTGAAAGACTCCATGAAATATGATCAAATAATGAAGTGCTGAGGATGACAGATCAGGTTCTTCTTCTTTTACTCTCCAGACTCTCCAATGGGCCTCTCCTCCATTGTTGGGTCTCCATCTGGGCTCTGGGGGTGGGGATGCTTTCATGTGACGACTGTAATTGTGTAGGTGAAGCCGTTCTTAAAGCGCAGTGGCTAATTGGCTGTAAATGAATCCATCTGCTGTGATTCGGAGTTGTAGTGAGTCTGCAGTTCTTAGGCGCTCTCCTTCATCAGACATGTCCATGGGTATTTAAGAAGCCTCCTATAGACAGATTTCACACGGCTGCCATTATTAACAGCAAAATCGAGGCTGCGGTGGGAAGAAACCCGAAAGTATAGCCTGAGTCACACAGGAATGTTGTGTACCTGGCTGTATATCTTATCAGCGAAGAGAAAGTGACACAAATTTATTATTTCACCAACTTCCGAGTGACCCGAAGGTCCGTTCTGAATGAATAGTGAAAATAAAAAGGGATATTTGACCACATTTTCAGCTAATGGTACGGTAGTGGAGTGGTACGGTACAGTTCGGTATGCTTTTATGGCCGTTTCCACTGTCAGAACCGAACCGTACCATACCACTTTTTTAGCACTCTTTCAAAAGGGTACCAAAGTCGAGAAAGGGTACCAAAAGGTGGAGCTACACGCGCAGCTGAACGCTGATTGGTTTACAGAGATACGTCACGATCTCGTGGAGCTAGCCAGAATCAAAACAATGGAGCCGCCATGTTTTTAAATACACAGCCGAGACCACTATATGCATATAATAACGATACATGGAGGACCCGGGCTCAAAACAAACCTTGTCGTTGTCTTGATGAACAGCCACAAAGCCAAGAATCTGCCGTGTCCTGTTGTTGTTTTACGAGGCCGTCTAAAAGTGCGAGCGGTTTTCACTTTCTCCAGGGAGCTCGTGATCGCGTCTAGATTTGATATAACGAACTTCTTGAGCTGATGATAATAACGTGTGTGATTAATGAAGCGTCTTCGACATCTGATCCATTCAGAAAGAAAAGGACAAACGCAAGAGTGAAGCACAGAAAAAAGGAGAAGCCCGACAAAACACAGGAGCAAATAGTTTCAGCAACCTGAACAATCTGCCATGAACAAATCATGAACAAACTGCCATGTTTATCATCACCTTTTGGACAATTATGAACTCTGAATGATGGAGTTACTCTCTAACAGAGGCTACATGTGCTGCTGAAGGTTACAGACACAGATGAGAGGTTAGCTCTGACTGTGGGCTACTGTATATGTTGCGTGTTGTTTTTGAACTCAAATAAGGACTTAATGTCTGCTGTGTGTAGTTGATCTGTAAGTGGTAACATATCGGAGACTGTAAGGGTCTGTGTGTGTTCATATATGTTCATTTATTTATTTATTTTATATAATTGCAGACGTTACAGTAGGCTGTAACACTGTCACACTGTCCTCGATCTGCAGTTATAATCAAATCATGTTCATAGAAATGTTAGTAATAAACATTTATAAACAAGTATTAATATGTTTAAAGCATCTGTTTTGTTAGAAGAGCTTCTCATATAATGTGAACGACCTGTACAGCTTTACTGTACACATTTATTCCAGCGAGAATGACGTCGACTGAAACTCTCTGTAGTACACCACGCCCACCAAAAGGGTACACTTTGTAGTGGAAACGCAAGCCTGATATAGGTGACCCGTACCGACCCGAACCGTACCGTACTGTACCACTCAGTGGAAACGAGCCATAATTTAAAGGAAATGGCACTACTTAGCTAACGTTTTCTTTCCCAACACACATTTTAGATGCCATTCATCAAACTCAAGTTAATGAACTGATTCTTTCACTATATTAGACTGACATTTAAGCACTGTTGATGGCGTTCTTAAACAGCGGCGCTGATTTGCCATTGTGTTCACCAGTGCTCAACAGAAATGACTATGATTGGCTGTAAAGGTCATCAGTTCACCAAACTCACCACTGTTTACTGAGTGCAAACACAGATCTGCTGATGAATCGGCTTTAAAACGCTCCAATGTCCGTCTATGTGTGTTTTCAATCTGTGAAGAGAGGTGAACTGATAACCTTCACAGTCATTCTGTTGAGCACTGGTGAATACTACGGCAAATCAGCTGTTTATGAGCGCACTCAGCAGCGCTTAAATGTTAGCGGGAAATGGACATTTTTAAATCTTTAGTACCGGGACAACGCTGTTACAGAAAACACGAAGATGTGCTACAGAGAACTGCAGTGTTTTATCGCTCCCCGGGTTACATAGGCTGAAGCAGGGAAGCGTGATGGGGAATTGGTAGCAGCTATGTTTCTATTTAAAAATGCTGATTCAAGGCAACATGCTAACAACAAAAAAAACGCTTGACCCAGGTTACTGAAAGGTTTCTTCTTCTTTGCTACAGAGTTTGTGGCCGGGGGTTTCAATTTTCCCAGGTCTGCACGAATAACAAATTGGCAGGGCTTGAGTTCCGTATCAACATCACGGCTAAAGACTCGTTATCAAGACGATTCACTTGAACCACTCTGAGTCAACTCTTTTATAGATGAATCAATAGATTTAAACACTGTCCACTTTCAGATTTAAGCCTTAGCTGGATACTTCACTTAAAGCTGTGTTACACACGACATGGAAGCATCGCTGGCCCTCCCTATAAGCGAACTAAGCGGCTGCTTAGGGCCCCCACAACCCACTAGTGGTGCAAGCCATTTCCTTGCTGAAATCATTTTATTTGCATTTTTCAAATTATCTTCATTGATAGTGATTTAGGACTGAAATATTTATACATTTTCACTGAAAAGAAAAAAAAATGGTTTTATTTAAGTTGAAATTGTTTTCGTGTGAAGGTCATGTGATCAATAGGAAGCTCGCAGCATCTCATTTCTCATATGCGTTCTGTGTTCTCGCGATTCAGTGTTGCCAGACGTACGATAATTATCGTATTTGTACGATAATTTCGACCTCTGTATGATCAATAATGCAAAACATCCTATAATGTGCGATAATGAGTTTCATTGTAATCTTAGGGCTTCTATACTTATTGATAGCTGCATCTTGTGTCTGCTGTCTGTGAGGAGAAGGTGGAGTTAGACACGTTTTCTACCCAATGACTGTAGTTTCTATCTCATCTTACGTTACATATTCTTAGCCAATCAACGTGGAGAATGGCTCTCTCTCTCGAGTTAACATTCCTGCTGTGCGCGGCCGTGCTTAAAGTCAGTCGTTTAAGGTTGAGGTTGGTCAAGTTTTAAAAAGTAGTGCTGAAAAGGAAGGTGAGAAGAACAGGGGAGTTTGCCCTTGATGTTCTCGTTTTCCCCCATTCAAATGCATCATGCGAACGTGTTTTTCAAAAGTTATTCTCATCAAAAAAAAAAAAGAGATCGGCTCATTACAGATCCTCTGGATGGGCTTGTGCACACCCTCAGACTAGCGTGTTAAAAATTCGGGAGGGTGCACTGCTTTCAAGCCAACCAGCACTATGTTGCGCTCCATGTAGGCATCCAATTTGTACCGCAAAATGAATCACTTATCTGGCAACACACGCAGGTATTCAATGACAGTGACTCGGAGGTAGAGTTTGAACCTTCACACTAAGGTACGCCTATGTTAGTTTTTATTACGTATTGTGGTAATTTGCACGTTATTTGTCTAGATAATAGCTGTACACTCTCCATTTGACTAGTGTATGATAATTTTCCTCCAAATACGATAATTTTAAGGTTCTGGTACGATACTTTCACATTTCCAATCTGGCAACACTGTCGCGATTTGAGTTTGTTCTTCTAAGGTAACCTGCCATATGGTGACCTGCAAGACCGATCGGTCAACACAAGAACACGAATCCATGCACAGACACAGCCATGGCCTTTGCTTCATTGCCTGCCCCATTATTGACCTGATTTATTTTGGAAATTGGACCGTGAAAATGAAACCAAACTAACGCTATTCTTCAGGAGTAGAAACTCAGGGAAAAATAAGAAGAGACAAGCACAAAGTCATTTTTAGCATCACTTTTAAGTGCTAATGATGATGTTAAAGACATAATCTAATAGCACATTTATCGAAAATATCCATTTACAGATTAATAAACGTTCTCTACTTACAGGAAGTATTTTTTCCTGGTTTTACAGACCCGTTTTTTGTTGTTGTTGTCTAAAACGCATTTTACTGAAATGCAATACTGAAGTGTCTTTCACTGACATATTTTGCACACTGGTAATATTTTCCTGGGACGTGTTTATAAAAGGTATGTCCTATTGAATTAATTATAGTTTAATAAAAGCTCTGGACCCTACTTCTCAAATATAAGGAACAGGAAAGGAGACTGAATATAGGGAATAATAAAATTTGTGTTTGGGTATTAACATTAACCCAGTACTTGTTGCTTCCCTTTTCTTTATGTTTTTATATTTATATATTTAATATTTATATTATTTGCTTATTGAGTTTATTATTTATGGATCAATATTTGCATTAATGTTAATAGTTTTGTTGTTGTTTTTAATAAGTTCAGAATGTATATTTTATTTTTTTAAAGTAATTATAATATAATGCGTTTTCACGTCTGGCTAATTATTGCTCACTGTCGTTTCCTAGAATGTTCTATCTGTTTGCTAAATTAATAAAGTATGTTTTAAACACTCCAGATGGACGCAAAGTACCAATCACTGGTCCCTTTATTAAATATTGTTTAATTCTTAATTTTCCAGGCTGCTAGTTGACAAAAAAAATTATTCAGACAGTTATTAACTAGAAAAAAACAGGCGTTACTTTTCGTTTTTATTTATTGTATTTAATAAGCAATATAATCATTGTGGGCCGGTTTGCAATGGCAATACTCCTCTATTTAGAGCAAGGTAGGGCCCCAAAATCATTCTGCTTAGGGCCCCCAAATGTACAGGGCCGGCCCTGCATGAAAGGTCATTTTCAAAAACCCATAATAGAGGCTGTTTAATTACTGTATTTATACACAATTTATATGATTTCTGCAAAAATAATATTTGTCTTGCTTCTAGTCCAAATATCTACATTTCAAAGTGAACACAAGTCATTTCACTTACCACAATGTAAGATAATTCAGCTTATTTTAAGAAAAAACTCTTAATGTCGACGTATTTCTTCTGACGGTGAGCACTACATATTTTTACTTGCTAAGAATGATATTTGGACTGGAAACGAGACAAAGCAAAGAAAGAAACGCATTTTTTGGCATTGTGATTATTCAATCTCTGTACCTGAATACTGTTCAGACTGCATGATTTTTAAAGTAGTCGTGTCACAGATGTTTTCACACTGCCTGACTATCTGGGCTAGCGTTCCGTCGCTGCTTTGTTTACACTGCAAGATGGATCGACGACAGGGCGGTTCACACTGCATGACTATAAAATAGGAAGACTCGCCGACAACTTTGTCCAAACTACGTCCCACAATAAAACACACGTGGTATATCTTTTGATTTTAACTACATAATAAGAAAGAAGCCTTTAATGAGGGTAGAAAATGGAGATATTTGCTCACCTGGGTTTGAAGGGAATTAGTCATTTCTGCTCAACTTTTTTTTTATTTTTTTGCTCAGATGACACGTCAAACAGACACGGGTGCCAAATTTAACTAGTTTTTCCTCCATTTCTTGGGTCCAAATAAACTGAAAATGAGCGCTTTTAACTTCTCCCCCAACCTCCCGCTGGCCTGCAGATACACACACTAGTGGATGCTGCTCTCTCATTGGCTGTAGGCGATCGCAGATGTTATTTTCAGTCAAAACTCAAGTCACACGGCATGATTTGAATCGCTGACAGCTCCAGATATTTAGCACGCCAGATATCTCACGGGCATCGGCGACTCCTCTGTGATTCTTTCAGATCACGTCTTTGATAGTTCACACTGTGTGATTGTCACTCACGAGCACCGATTTGCCTGTGATTTCAGGCATTTGTCTGCGATTTCTCAAAACCTGTCGGCGAGTCAAAATCAGGGTTAAAATCATGCAGTCTGAACTCGGCATTAGACACCCCAGAAAGTCATCAAGTAGTGCTATTCAAACATCTTGTGAAGCTGTATTCATATTGTGCATATTAATCGCAGCTAAATAAAATATACAATAAAGCATCAGATTATTCCAAAATCATACTAGTTGAAACCATGCTTGCAATCAGTTTTAAGTTGAAGTCAATGTGAAGTGATGAACCAAACTTTAATTGATTCAATTAACCATTGGCTGCACGGTGGCGCAGTGGGTAGCACGTTTACCTCACAGCAGGAAGGTTATTCGAGCCTCGGCTGGGTCAGTTGGCATTTCTATGTGGAGTTTACATGTTCTTCTGGTGTTTGCGTGGGTTTCCTCCGGGTGCTCCGGTTTCCCCCACAAGTCCAAAGACATGTGAATTGGTTAGGCTAAATTGTCCTTAGTGTATGTGTGTGAATGAGTGTGTATGGGTGTTTCCCAGTGATGGATTGCAGCTGGAAGGGCATCCGCTGCGTAAAACATATGCTGGATAAGGTGGCGGTTCATTCCGCTGTGGCGACCCCAGATTAATAAAGGGACTAAGCCGAAAAGAAAATGAATGAATGAATAATTAACCATTCGGATGCTGAACAATCGCCAAACTGCAATCAAACCCAACGTGAGTTTTCTGAAACTGTTGACCTCTACCAAAAGACTGCAGTTTTTGGAGTATTCTCTGTGATCTCCGTAGTGTTGTCTAGTTAGGGAGGGTGGACAGACTGCCACACAGAGAGAATGGAAATCATGCTGGAATGTTGCAGGAAATTTGGGATTATGAGTGATCTCGGCTTCAGAAACACAAACTGGGTGGCAGAGTCTAACATCTGCAATAGATTCAGATGGGATGAATTTATTTCTCTCTCCCTAATGCTCAGGAACCCACACACACACACACACACACACACACACACACACACACACACACACATTAACACGTAAAGCACTTTATTTTTCAAGCACTAAGTATTTAGAAACACCAAAACAGTTTTGCTATAAATTCTATAGGGGAATTGAATAAGCTAAAATGGCTGCGAATGCAAGAGTGTATGGGTGTTTCCCAGTACTGGATTGCAGCTGGAAGGGCATCCACTGCGTAAAACATATGCTGGATAAGTTGGCGGTTCATTCCCCTGATTAATAAGCCGAAAAGAAAATAAATGAATGAATGACATTATACAATACTACAAAAAGAGTACAACATATACGTGTTTAATATACAACATAGTGAATTTTTTATTTAATTAAGATGAGTAAATACATGTGTTTATTAAAACTAAGTAAATAATAATGAGTAATAAATTATTTAAAATGTGCTAACAACTTAATATAAAGTAAAAAAGAGTTTAATGAATGCAAATAAGTATATAGAGTACTTAAATAAACTCAAATATACTTAAAGAAGACACTTTATGCTGTGTTGAATGCTGGAAACCTGTAACCATTGACTCCCGTAGTGTTTGTTTTTCCTCCTATGGAAGTCAATAGTTACCCGTTTCCATCATTCTTCAAAATATCTTAAATTGTGCTCAACAGAAGAAAGAAACTCATAAAGGTTTGAAACAAGTGAAGATATTTCGAAGTATGCTGGAAACCTGTAACCATTGACTTTTGTAGTATTTGTTTATCCTCCTATGGAAGTTAATAGTTACCCGTTTCCATCATTCTTCAAAGTATCTTAATTTGTGTTCAACCGAAGAAAGAAACTCATAAAGGTTTGAAACAAGTGAAGATATATTTTTTTAAATGCTGGAAACCTGTAGCCATTGACTTTTGTAGTATTTATTTTCCTACTATGGAAGTCAATAGTTACCGGTTTCCAGCATTCTTCAAAACATCTTCTTTTATGTTCAACAGAAGAAAGAAACTCATAAAGGTTTGAAACAAGTGAAGACATTTTGAAGAATGCTGAAAAAACTGTAACTACTGACTTCTGTAGTATTTGTTTTTCCTACTATGGAAGTCAATGGTTACCGGTTTTCAACATTCTTCAAAATATCTTAATTTGTGTTTAACAGAAGAAAGAAACTCATAAAGGTTTGAAACAAGTTAAGATATTTTGAAGTATGCTGGAAACCTGTAACCATTGACTTTTGTAGTATTTGTTTTTCCTACTATGGAAGTCAATGGTTACCGGTTTTCAACATTCTTCAAAATATCTTAATTTGTGTTCAACAGAAGAAAGAAACTCATAAAGGTTTGAATACAAGTGAAGATATTTTGAAGAATGCTGAAAACTTGTAACCATTGACTTCTGTAGTATTTGTTTTTCCTACTATGGAAGTCAATGGTTAGAAGTTTCCAGCATTCTTCAAAACATCTTCATTTGTGTTCAACAGAAGAAAGAAACTCATAAAGGTTTGAGACAAGGGAAGATATTTTGAAGAATGCTGGAATCTTGTAACCATTGACTTCTGTAGTATTTGTTTTTTCCTAACACGGAAGTCAATGGTTACCAGTTTTCAACATTCTTCAAAATATCTTCATTTATGTTCAACAGAAGAAAGAAACTCATAAAGGTTTGAAACAAGTGAAGATATTTTGAAGAATGCTGGAAACCTGTAACTATGACTTCCGTAGAATTTGTTTTTCCTACTATGGAAGTCAATGGTTAGAAGTTTCCAGCATTCTTCAAAACATCTTCATTTGTGTTCAACAGAAGAAAGAAACTCATAAAGGTTTGAAACAAGTGAAGATATTTTGAAGAATGCTGAAAACTTGTAACCATTGACTTCTGTAGTATTTGTTTTTTCCTAATATGGAAGTCAATGGTTACCGGTTTTCAACATTCTTCAAAACATCTTCATTTGTGTCCAACATAACAAAGAAACTCATAAAGGTTTGAAACAAGTAAAGAGATGAGTAAATAATGACAGAGTTTTCATTTTGGGGTGAACTGTCTCTTTAAGTGTGTATAACTCCATCTCCTGTGTTTCTAGATGTTGACAGACCTCAGTCTCTATTTGTTGTTTCATCGCCATGACAACTGCTCATCTTCTGCTAAGTGTCGCATGTTATTCAGATGCCGGCGCCGATAGAGTGTAGCTTCAACACTTGTTTTTATCCTGATGTTGAGTCTGTGCAGTCAGATACTCTACGTTTCAGCTCAGGTACAATACGATTTGTGCATTAATCTGAACTCAGGAATGTGTTTCTCTAATCAGTCTCTCTATCACTCCTCCAGCATAGATCTGCTCCAGTATTTCTGTGATGGTCCACTTCATCTCGCTTATAAACAAAGACCCTGTCATACACGTTTTTATTTTACCCACAATATACAATGCCCAGCGTCACAGATCTCTCGTTTATATTAATGCGTTCTATACACTGTAAACTATATATGTTAATTAAGTGTTTTCTGTTTATTTATGGTTGTGAATTGAATTATGGGATGTTGATCTCTGCTCTGTCCATGTTTGATGTTGAAAATTCAACTCTATGGTTTAACAAAGTGACTTTTACTTTTGAAATAATAATAAGAAAATAAATAATATCTAGAGAAATAAGTCTGTAAAATAACAGAAAATGTGCTGACAAGGTGTTTGTAGCTTAGGGGTTTTCAAAATGTGGGGCGCGCCAGCACCTATTAAGGGGGTCACCAGACATTGAGGCTTGCACTCGAGTAAATTATGATGGGGATTTTTTTGTGTTCACTAGAGTGAGTCTGATTAATGTGAGCTCCACATCTAACTATCAGGCACCTGTAGAGATTATGTGCTCCAGTAAAACACACACAAATAAAATAGAGCGGCTGCTTTTTAAAATGAATGACGGTGAATGAAAGTCAAACCGGTGAGCCGTCTGACAAAACAAGAGCCTTTTTGAATCAAATCAGCAGGACGCCCTTCTGGATCTTTCACTTACTCTGAAGACACGACTGACTACGCTTACATGGACATCTGTAGTCTAGTTATCTGCCTTCATAGGCAATAATATAATCAAGTGGGTTTACGTCAAGTGCTTTCATTAAGAGTTTCTTGACATTTTGGGTGACTTAGACACTTCAGATTCACTCATGAACATTTCATTCATGCCCCCGTAACAAACTGGAGTATTAGACGCAAATAAAGAGTGAGGACTGGTGAGAGTGTTATGGAGTTTAATAGTGCACGCCGAATGGAAAGAAAAACACTTCAGCATTTCACAATGTGTGATTTTTATGCTTTTTCCAGCATCTAACAACTGTGGTAAATTACGTTTATATATGCTGTATGTACTTTTTCACATTTAAATCCATTGTGCAATTTTAATAAAACACAATATGGCATTTCAGCTTAAATTGTTGAATACTTTGGAGCATAGATTTATTGGGATAGTTCACCCAAAAATGATAAAAAAATTAAAAAAGTTCAGTTATTGGATTAATATCTTTCTACCTAAAGTTGATATGTCAAAAATGAGCTTACAGTCAGATTTTGTTTGGGTGTAGTACCAAACTTTCAAGACTTTTTCATGTGCATTGCTATTCACAATTAATGTAACAAATTAAATCCTTATGAGCCTGTGAATAATCTTGCTGCAAATTAATAAACTGTTCCTATGACTTCAACTGTTTTGAAAATCAGTCACCAAACATGGGAACCATACTTTGTAAGCTTTCATCAATTAATTCACTCATTTATTTTCTTTTCAGCTTAATCCTTTTGTTAATCAGGAGTTGCCACTGCGGAATGAACCGCCAACTTATCCATCATAAGTTTTACACAGCGGATGTAAATCTTCGAAAAAGTGTAAATGCTGGATTAACATTCACCACATGATCACTGATCAGATGTGCTGTTATTTGTAACTTTAGGTGGTTTCTAAAACAAAATCTGTCAGTGTTATTTTCATTCTCTCGTATCCAGACCTTTACATTTTCGCGGCTCGCGGCTGTAGCTCTCTGTCATCTGAACTGAGTGATTGACAGCTGATATTAACCAATCCATTCGCGTTCAGTTCAAGAGCAGTGGGCCAATCAGAAGAGATTAAGGGCGGGGCAGGCATTGCAGGCTTTGTTTACTGCAGCAAGTTGACATGAGCGCTGCGTTTGGCATTAAGTGCAAATATGCATTCTGCGTGAAGCTTGCATAGATAAAATTTCTGGGTGCATATGCGACCAAAATGGTCATAATTTTGAGTCCTGCTATTTCAAATTCAAGCAGGTTCAAGCACTTTGTCCAAAATCCAAGCACTTTTCTAACCTTGAAAACACTATATTAAAACTCAAGCATTTTCCAGGATTTCCAGCATCCGTACGAACCCTGGTGTGTGTGTCTGTGTGTATATGTGTGTGGATCTTGTGGGAAAATATGTTGAAAAGTCCTACATGACGGTAATAGTTTAATCTCTGTGTTTCCTTCAATAACTCCACTAATATCTGCATACTCCACGTCTTCATTCATTTCTGTTTAGTTCAGTGATGACTTTAGTCAGATTAAGCTCATCAATAATGGCTGTTTGGAGCTTATGTAGGCCGACAGCTCAACATTGATGTTTAACTGAATAAACAGTGAGTAAACACAAGCACATCTCATTGAACATCATTTATTTTCATCACCAATGATCACAGTAGAACAGTTCCTCAAGCAGTTTGTGATGCGTTTTGGAAACAGGAGATGAGCCCCTGGTCTAATGCTCCACCTGGCTGGAGAAACCCGTTCTCAAAGACTTACTTTAGTCATTATTTGGGCAGCACACATATTCTGAACGCCTTCAGGAGAATTCAAATGAGCCACTTTAATCTAGATTAATCTAGATTTAAAAATTAATCTATGCCCACCTATACTCATATCAGTTTTGTGCAAATAAATGTTGAAATTTGGGTGAAGTTATGTTTAGTTTGCAGGACAGTGGCACAGATTTCAAATAGGAATTCATTCATTCTACACTTACACTGAGTGTTATTCAGTTTGATAAGAGTGTGACGATCTGCCCGTCTCTTCTACATGTTTCTAAAGGGCTGAATGATTTTAAAAAAGACTAAAAGGGAGAAAGAAAGAAGGAAAGATAAAAAGAGAGATGGAGTGTGTGAGCGAGCGAGTGTGTGATATTTCCAGAGCCCTTCAGTATCTGCGCAGTCATCGGTTTGTCTGCTGCACAGAGTCTACAGTCTGGCTCCAAACGTCTTATCAGAATTCCTTTGTGACTTATACAAGAACACACACACACACACACACACACACACACACAGATATATACACACATACACA
>CAIGQZ010000348.1:3597216-3611465 GCA_903798205.1 Danio tinwini | reverse complement strand
TGTGTGTGTGTGTGTGTGTGTGTGTGTGTGTGTGTGTGTGTGCGCGCATGTGTTTATGGAAAAACAAGAGCAGATCAGGCAAGGTCAGGAGAATCTCCATCATAAAGCTGCTCTTTCATCTCTTTAAACAGTCAGACTGTGGTTTGTTTGTACCTTCAGTGTGTGTGTGTGTTTGTGTGTGTGTGTGTGTGTGTGTGAGAGAGAGAGAGAGAGTATCTTGATAAACAGTCACTTCAGTATCTCTGTGCTCCATCTTTTTGGTTGTCAGTAGTGCCTCTTACTTCAGTGCATGTGTGTGTGTGTGTGTGTGTGTGTGTGTGTGTGAATGTGTGTGTTTATTTCAGAGAAGACCTGTTGCACGCTGCTAACAGAAGGTTCTTAGAATATTCCGTAACGTTTCTTAAAGGTTGTGTGAATGTAAAAGTAACGTTTTTAAGAACATTCTTGTAGCGCTGATAGAAAAACGTTGTTATTAAAGTAATATGCGAGCGAAATGTTCCAATAATGTTTTTAATAACAGTCAGAGAACATTAAATCAACATTAGACTGAAACATTATGAAAACGTTTTGAACCAAATGTTTTTTAAACATTCATTAATTTTCCTTTGGCTTAGTCCTTTTATTAATCAGAGTTCGTTACAGCGGAAAGAACCACCAACTATTCCAGCATAAGACTTTATACAGCGGATGCCCTTTCAGCTGCAACCCAGTACTGGGAAACACCCATACACTCTCACATTCATGCACAATTCAATTTAAAGGGATATTCATTCATTCATTCATTTTCCTTTGGCTTAGTCTCTTATATATATCAGAGGTTGCCTCAGTGGAATGAACCATCAACTATTTCTAGCATATGTTTTAGCGGATGCCCTTCCAACTGTACCCCAGCACTGGGAAACACCCATACACACACATTCACTCATGACCTTCTTGCTGTGAGGCGACTGTGCTGCCCAATTTAAAGGGATGTTCACCCCAAAAAAATGAAATCTGTTTACTTGTTTCAAATCTTTATGAGTTTCTTCCTTCTGTTAAACGCTAAAGAAGATATTTTGAAAAATGATGGAAACCTGCAACCATTGACTTCCATAGTAACAAATACTATGGAGGTCAATGATTGTAATCCAAAATGATGGCATTTCAAAATAGTCCATAAGGTCCACTATATCGAACTCAATTCTCATATATTGAAAAGAGCACCATGGGCATCTTGCCTAATATCTACTTTCTTGTTTCACTAAAGAAAGGGATGACTTTATATATATTTACATTCATTCATTCTTGCAATCATTTTCCTTCGACTTAGTCCCTTTTATATCAGGGGTCGCCACAGTAGAATGAACCACCAACTATTCCGAACCAGCGACCTTCATGCTGTGAGGCGATTGTGGTGCCTAATTTAACTCGATAGTTCACCCCCCAAAAATTTACTTGTTTTAAATCTTTATGAGTTTCCTGTTGAACCCAAAAGAAGATAATTTGAAAAATGATGGAAACCTGTAACCATTGACGTCTACAGTAACAAATACTAAGGAAGTCAATGATGGTATTTAAAAATAATTTTTGGGAATGCATCAGTTTCCACTCAATTCTGAAATATGGAAAAGAGCATCATGGACATTCTGCATAATATCTACTTTCCTGTTTCACTGAAGAAAGTGATGACATTATATGAATAATAATCGCAGATCTCAGACAAAGAGAGACAAAAGAGACTAAATGAAGCATCTGCTAATTGCCATCTAAATCCCGGTGATATTCGGAGTCTTGAAACTTTAATTGTGCTCTGTGACTGATGTCAGTCTGCATGTGTTTGTGTGAAGGTGTTTCTGTCTGCATCTGTTCCTCTTCATGGGGTGCTAATGAACAGTCAAACCCACCTGGGCTGCAGGGGGATATAGATAGATGGATAAAGAGAGAGAGAGAAAAGAAAAGTGCTGGAAATTAGAGTTCTTCACCGTCAAAATATGCTCCGTCACACGCATCTGTTAGTAATGACCTCTCTCACACCTAAACAAACTGATTTTACATGAATCATGAGGAAGAATGAGTGTAATGCGCTGGTCATCAGCACTCAATCCATCTAAGCATATGGCTTCTCTCATCAAACAAATATGTTCGCTGATACTGCAATCTGATTGGATGATGTATCAAACATTTTGCAATTAAAGGGTACCTATTATGCAAAAATCACTTTTAAACACAGTTGTGTGGCAACACTGCGAATAAAACTAGCTTCTAATAATAAAAAAAATATTAATATTACTTTTTATAATCAGACTTGATAAAAACAGCGTGCAGGAACACTTTGATTGACATTCTCCTTTTGTACGTGTCATCAGAGAGACAGCCCCGCCCACTTATGACTGTCTCTGTCTCATTAGCATAGAATGTTAGTCCTGTTTTGAATCTGCTGCTGTGCTGACACCCGCCCTTTTTTGAAAAGAGCACAATCTCATTTGAATTTAAAGCGACAGTAACCAAAACACCCCAATTAGAACCAAAGCCTAAAAGGGTCAGTTTCAGAGAGTTATAAAAACATTATGGTATTTTGAGCTGAAACTTCACTACACACACTCTAGAGACATCAGAGACTTATTTTATGTGTTGTAGAAAGAGCATAATAGGTCACCTTTAAATGAGATAAAAAAATAAATAAAAATGGTAGTTGTCCAGTTTAAATGAACACTGTTTTTGTGCCAGACAGAACCAGACAGCAGTTTAGATACATAAATGAACCCTGTTTGAAGAAAAACAGATAAAGCAGCTCGGTGAGGCTGAAAACACCGAAATCATAGAATGGCAGCACATCCTAACCTGATTGAAAATTTGAGGAAAAATCACACAGCGGTTCATTCCGCTGTGGCGACCCCGGATTAATAAAGAGACTAAGCCAAAAAGAAAATGAATGAATGAATGAATGAATGAATGAATAATAACAAAAAAACTATCTTTTGGGCAAAGCCTGTGTTATTTCTGGTCCAAAAAAAAAACTAGCTGGTTGAATAAAAGTAACTTTAAGTCAGAATTTGACAGGGTTATGAATAATTTCAGGCTTACCTGTATATAAAAGTATATATAAAGTAAATATATATATATATATATATATATATATATATATATATATATATAAACTTACAGAAATTCCCACCAACCCTACCCCAAGGATAGTGTGTATGCATAACAACAGCATGAGATATGATCAGAAATGACATTTTCCAAAGTATGCCAATTTGTCTAGACTTTTTTCACAGTATGTACAGTAAGATGGCAAAAAACAAGACCAGATACTCCAGAATGTGTTACACTTCCATTAAGTGATGCTCTGATAATCACTTCACCTTAACTGGCACTATAATGCAGTGACTTACTGCTCATACTAGATGTACAGTTGAAGTCAGAGTTATTCGCCCTCCTGTGAATTTTATTTTCTTTTTCAAATATTTCCCAAATGATGTTGAACAGATTCAAGAATTTCTCACAGTATTTCCTATAATAGTTTTATTTCGGCAAGACTAAAGCAGTTCCTAATTTATTTTAAAGCCATTTTAAGGTCAATATTATTAGCCCCCTTAAGTAATATTTGTTTTAGATTGTCTCCAGAACAAACCACTGTTATACAGTGACTTGCCTAATTACCCTAACTTAACCCTAATTACCCTAGTTAAGCCTTTAAATGTCACTTTAAGCTGAATACTAGTGAATACTGTCATCATGACAAAGATAAAATAAATCAGTTATTAGAAATGAGTTATTAATTAAGTTTAGAAATGTGTTGACATAATCTGCTTTTCGTTAAACAGAAATTGGAGAAAAAAAATCTTTCTGACTTTAACCGTACATTAATGTACAAGTAAGCCTTCATTAATTATTTTTCATGTTTACTTTTCTCACGGGGGAAAGCCGCTCAGTGTCAAGCTCTCCTGACAGTCTGGAGTCGGATCTGCATCAACAACATCTAATCAGGAGCCGATACAGTGGAGTGTGTTGAGCACAGTGTGTGTGTCAATGTTTTTTTTTTTATTTGGTCCGGGTGCTCTGTTACACAGCAGTCTCTGGGGCGCAAGCAGCATCTGGCTTCCCTGAGGAGAACGAGACCAGAACAGGCCTCTCCTGGGCCCTCGAAGCGACACAACACTGACACTATCACTGCAAACTGTCCTATCTGCGCTTCAAAGCGGATGTGCGTGGAAAACACAGGCGATATTACAAATGGTGTGCTTGATAAGGTGTTGCAGCTTGGGAGAGTTTGTGCTAGGAGGAACATTCTGGTGACACTAATGCATTTGCTAACATTTACTTAGGTTGTCGGCGTCAGTGGTGTAGTGGTTAGTTCGTCGACACATGCACTCCAGTGCTCACGGCGAACCGAGTTCGATTCCGCCTCGTGGTCTTATGCCAATCCTTCCCTTCTCTCTGCTCCCCATGCTTTCCTGTCAATTCTCTCTACTGTCCTATCTAATAAAGGTGAAAACCCCCCAAAAATAATTATATAAAAAAGAGGATTTATTATGACTCTTTTTACAAGATGTAAAATAAATTTCTGATGTGAGTGTGTGTGTGTGTGAAGTTTCAGCCTAAAATAACGCAGAGATTATGTTTAATAACTTTCTGAAACGGGTCTTTTTAGGCTTTGATCCTAATTGTGGCGTTTTGGTGACTGTCGCTTTAAATTCAAATGAGATTGTGCTCTTTTCAGAAGAGGGCGGAGCTACAAATGCCTGTGTGTCAGCGTAGTGGCAGATTCAAAAACAAGACTAACATCCTATGCTGATGACGGAGAGATGGTCACTAGGGGGCGGGGGTTTCCCCCTCTGATGACAAGTACAAAGGGAGAATATAAATCAAAGTGTTTCTGCAAACTGTTTTGATTAAGTCTGGTTATAAAATATTAAATTAATTAATTTTTACCATTATTAATTAGTTATATTCACATACTTTTCCTACACAACTGTGTTTAAACCCCTTATTAAAGTGATTTTTTGCATAATAGCTCCCCTTTAAGCAAATGTTAACAAATATAGTAAAGTTTCACTTTCACTTCATGGTTAAAAAATAACCCAGGCGCCATTTTAAAAGCAAAAACAAAACCCTAAACTATGTTTTTTTGTTTGTTTTTTGAAGTTTGGCGACTTTTTCTAAAATGGCTGTACACATTTAGGGTTACAACGGTTATTTTTCAGGTCAATTTTGACCCAATAGCTATAAAATTAAAAAACTACTGGCACACACACACATACAATAATGGCCCGCTTCCACTGATTGGCATGATATGGTTTGGTACACTTTTATGGCCATTTCCACTGTCAAAAGGTACCAAAGAGCAAACTGTACCATACCATTTTTTGGGTATCCTTTCCAAAGGGTCCCTAGCACAACAAAAGGGTATCAAAAGGCGAAGCTAGAAACGCAGCCGAACGCTATTGATGGAAACATCACTAGCGAGTGCACAAGCCAGGAAAATGAAAACAAAGGTAAGCACCATGTTTTCAATAGCAGAGACATTACATCGCTATAATATATACATATAATAATGAGCCATGGTCGACCTAAGTTCAAACAAACCTTGTCTTCGTTTTTTTATATATAATTTTTTTTTGGGGGGGGGATTTCACCTTTAATGGATAGGAAAGTGTGGAGTATAGACTGGAAAGCTTGGGGAGCAGAGAGAGGGGAAGGATCGACATAGGACCACGAGGCAGGAATCGAACTCAGGTCAGCACCGGAGTGCATGTGTTGACGCACAAACCACTACACCACTGGCGCTGACTTTATAGTCATTTTGATGAACAGCCACAAAAGTCAAGAAGAAGAGCAGAATCTTCCATGTGTCCTGTTATTGTTGTTTACAGAATCTGCTGCTTTAACTTGTATGACTGCTGTCTTCCTAAAAGCTTTTTACACTCATGCAAGTACTTTTAGCATTAGCATTTTATGCATTAGCATTTACAGTGTTGCCCACTGATTAAACACTGATGAAAAACTCCACACTGATGAGAAAAAAACCTAGACATTCACATAGTTTGTGATGAAGATGAGCTTGTTTCTTCATGCAAAACAAATTTAAGGATTAAAAGTAAATGTTTCTGCTTTATTTTACAGATTTAGTGGCGGCGGCTCATTTTTGACAAACAGGAGAGAAAAGTCTTGTTTTCTCAGTTGTAAGAGCAATAATAATAACTCGACTTCTAGTTGATCATTTGGAAAAGTGGCAGAAGGTGGATTTTCCCATGAATCATCTGTTGAACTGCATCCCAATCATCACAAATACTGCAGAAGACCTACTGGAACCAGCATGGACCAAGATTCTCACAGAAATCAGTCAAGTTTGGTGAAGGAAAGTCATGGTTTGGGGTTCCATTCAGTATGGGGAGGTGTGAGAGATCTGCAACATCAACAGCCTGAGGTATCAAGACATTTGTGCTGCCCATTACATTACAAACCACAGGAGAGGGACCATTCTCCAGCAGGATAGCGCTCCTTCTCATACTTCAGCCTTCACATCAGAGCTCCTGAAAGCAAAGAAGCTCAAGGTTCTCCAGGATTGGCCAACCCAGTCATCAGATATGAACATTATTGAGCATGTCTGGGGTAAGATGAAGGAGGAGGCATTGAAGATGAACACAAAGACTCTCTGGGAGTCCTGCAAGAACGCTTTCTTTGCCATTCCAGGTGACTTGATTAATGCGTGATTTGAGTCATTCAGAGATGTATGTATGCAGTCCTCCAAGCTCATGATGGAGTCAGACACAATATTCATTCTGTTTCCACTGCAGCATGACTTTATATTCTATACTGGACATTATTGAAGGTTCAGTGATGAGACTTTAGTCTAAGCAGAGTCAGACCTTACTGTCCTAATGAAATCATTCAACATCAAGACATGATCATATTTTATTGTGCTCAAATAAGCCTCATCTAGAGGCCTTTGCCTTTCATATTAGCCACTTCTGATACCAAATCATCAACTAGAAGTCAACTTATTATGCTGTTCCTAAAACTTGGATAGGCGACAAGACTTCTTTCAGGTGGTGTGTACAAAATCATAAGGCCACAGTAGGATTATGCTCTATATTGAAATGATGTAACATCAGTTTATGTATTTAAAGCCTGCATGCAAATAAAAGTTGTTGCGTGACAGTGTGTGTGCAGTTTTCTCTGTGTAACCGGCTCCTCTGCCAGGCACCACGGAATGTGAGTAGCTGTTAATTTAATATGCAAATCACTTTGTTGTCAGTCTGAATGCATTTTCTAATTAAAAATGTGCCATCAATGTGAGTAAATAAGATTGGGGGCTGGGGGCACGCAGAGGACGTGATCAAGGTCTGCTGTAATGAGAGATTACAGCAAAAATCAACCCTTAAAGGGAAAGTTCAGGCCAGTGGACTCTTTTAACAGGGACGGAAACTGGCGAGCCGAGCATCATGGGTAATATAAAGGGTTAGTATTATGTTTGATGTTGAGCCTGTGGAAGCTCTGGTTTAAGCTCAGGTCCATAGACACAAACGCAGACAAACAGAGGATGCTGATTCAAGGCTTAAAGGAGCTCATTGTTGACTTTACTAGTGACGCCTTTCAGTACACTGCAGATATTAGCAATGTTTCATTCATTCATTCATTTTCCTTCGGCTTAGTCCCTTTATTCATCAGGGGTCACCACAGCGGAATGAACTGCCAACTTATCCAGCATTTGTTCTACACAGCAGATGCCCTTCCAGCTGCAATCCAGTACTGGGAAACACCCATACACTCTTACATTTACACTCATTCACTACAGCCGATTTAGTTCATTCCCCTATAGCACATGTGTTTGGACTGTGGGGGAAAACCGGAGCACCCGGATGAAACCTACGCCAACATGAGGAGAACATGCAAACTCCACACAGAAATGCCAACTGACCCAGCTGGGACTTGAACCAGTGACCTTCTTGCTATGAGGCGACAGTGATAACCACTGAGCCACTATGTCGCCCCTAGCTGTTTCCATACACCTATTTTTATGTGCAATTTGAACTATAGCAAATAAATGCTTAAAGGAAAGGCCAAGATGAGGCGACACGACGGCTCAGTGGTTAGCACTGTGGCCTCACAGCAAGAAGGTTGCTGGTTCGAGTCCCGGCTGGGTCAGTTGTCATTTCTGTGTGGAGTTTGCCTTGTCACGCGCGCACCTCTATTGGAAATGACGAACTTGTCTGAACTCTAGAAAAGATGCGATATGCGAACGGCCCCCTTAAAGGCCGCCATCATTTGTGATCTCCAGCTGTTGATCTTCTTGCACAGCCATTGTGTGTAAGAATTCACCTGATTTGTTGACAAATGGGTTGCGGATCCATTCCTTGGCAGTTCGCTGGTCCTTCACTGAGCCTTTTCCCCTTAGCAAAGAAACTTTCCAAAGTTTCTTACTCATTTTGCTGCTTGTGGGTTAAATTTGGGCACTCAAGTGACCGAGATGTAAGCGAGAAAATAAAGTAAATTTTCCAAATAAAAGACTTTTAAAAATAAAAGATCATTCAGGAAATAATTCATGATTTCGTGCGCGGCCCGGTACTAATTGATCCACGGACATTTGCAAAAATTGTAGACAGTGCCCTCTAGTGGATTTGTCATCTGAAACGTACAGCAAAACGTACCTGGAGCAATGTATTTTACACAAAACTCCAAGCCAAAAAAGCAGCCATTGACATCAATAGTAGAAACAAAAAACATTATGGAAGTCAATGGCTTAATTTTAATCCAGCATTCTTCAGTATATCTAGTACACTGTGTTCAACAGACGATGAAAACTCAAACAGGATTAAAAACAAGCGACGTTTTAAAAAGTTTTTTTGAGTGGACTATCTCTTTAATAGCTAGTTTTACCTCAGTAATTGCGATTTGAAAGGACGAACACAACAATAGTAATATGAGGTAAAATACACAACTTTGCTCTATCAATATGGAGTTGTAAAGCAATGGGAATCAGTCAGACCTCTACCCCAAACGTACCCTAAGTAACATATTTTAGATTCGCAAAAATTGTAGACAGCACTCTCTAGTGGATTTGTCATCTGAAACGTACAACAAAACATACCCAGAGCAATGTATTTTACACAAGCCTCCAAGCCAAAAAAAGCAGCCATTTACACCAATAGTAGAAACAAAAAATATTATGGAAGTCAATGGCTTAGTTTTTTCCAGCATTCTTCAGTATATCTAGTACACTGTGTTCGACAGACAATGAAAACTCAAACAGGATTGAAACAAGTGACTATCGCTTGATAAAAAGTGAAATTAATCTCTTTAATAGCTAGTTTTAGCTCAGTAATTGCGAACACAACAATAGTAATATGAAATTACAAATAATACATAAAACAGAAAAAAAAACGTTTCCTTATCATTTACTCACGCTGGTTGTAAACCTTTATGAGCTTCTTCTGTTAAACACAAAACAATATACACTCACCGGCCACTTTATTAGGTACACCTGTCCAACTGCTCGTTAACGCAAATTTCTGATTAGCCAATCACATGGCAGCAACTCAATGCATTTAGGCATGTAGACATGATCAAGACGATCTGCTGCAGGTCAAAGCGAGCATTAGGATGAGGAAGAAAGGGGATTTAAGTGACTTTGAATGTGGTATGTTTAATGGTGCCAGAGGGGCTGATCTGAGTATTTCAGAAACTGCTGATCTACTGGGATTTTCATGCACAACCATCTCTAGGGTTTACAGAGAATGGTCCGACAAAGAGGAAATATTCAGTAAGTGGCAGTTCTGTGGGCACAAATGCCTTGTTGATGCCAGAGGTCAGAGGAGAATGGCCAGAATGGTTCCAGCTGATAGAAAGGCAACAGTAACTCAAATAAGCACTCGTTACAACCGAGGTCTGCAGAAGAGCATCTCTGAACACACAACACGTCCAACCTTGAGGCGAATGGGCTACAGCAGCAGAAGACCACACCGGGTGCCACTCCTGTCAGCTAAGAACAGGAAACTGAGGCTACAATTCACACAGGCTCACCAAAACTGGACAATAGAAGATTGGAGAAACGTTGCCTGGTCTGATGAGTCTCCATTTCTGCTGACACATTCGGATGGTCCGCTCAGAATTTGGCGTCAACACCACGAAAGCATGGATCCATCCTGCCTTGTATCAATGGTTCAGGCTGGTGGTGGTGGTGTAATGGTGTGGGGGATATTTTCTTGGCACACTTTGGGCCCATTAGTACTAACTGAGCATCGCGTCAACACCACAGCCTACCTGAGTATTGTTGCTGACCATGTCCATCCCTTTATGACCACAGTGTACCCATCTTCTGATGGCTACTTCCAGCAGGATAACGCACCATGTCATAAAGTGCCAATCATCTCAGACTAGTTTCTTGAACATGACAATGAGTTCACTGTACTCAAATGGCCTCCAGTCACCAGAGCTCAATCCAATAAAGCACCTTTGGGATGTGGTGCAACGGGAGATTGGCATCATGGATGTGCAGCTGGCCAATCCGCAGCAACTGTGTGATGCTATCATGTCAATATTCTGAGGAATATTTCTTGTTGAATCTATGCCACAAAGGATTAAAGCAGTTTTGAAGACAAAAGAGGGTCCAACCCGGTACTAGTAAGGTGTACCTAATAAAGTGGCTATTGATATCAATAGTCGGGAAAAAAAAAATCCAGTTTTTCCAGCCTTCATCAGAATATCTTCCTTTGTGTTCAACAGAAGATGACAACTCAAACCAGATGGAAACAGAGCGATGAGTAAATGGTTTTTTGAGTGAACTGTCCCTTTTGAAAGGATGAACACAACGAAAGTAAAATTAAGCAAAATGCACAACTTTGCTCTATCGATATGGAGTTGTAAAGCAATGGGAGTCAGTCAGACCTCCGCCCCAGCCGTAAGTCATGCGATATGGAGATAAAGATAGGAGAGGCGTGCGGGTGAGTGTTTGTGTTTGGGGGAGGGGTGTCAACTCAAGCAGGCTTCCATGTAGCTAATTTATTTACAGATTTAATTAGACCGATTGAGCCCTCACAGTTCTGAGAGAGTGAGTGAAACGAGAGAGAGAGAGAAATGTTGCCAGCGCTACACTACTTTAATTACTCTCTCCTGCACCAGATCCCCCTCTCACCGACGTCTGGGGAAAAGCTTAATTAAAATCCTCATTATTTTACTTTTAATTAGTTCCCCCCTCTTTTGTTTCCTTTCACCATATGGCCGTGTTCCGTGGTCAAATTAACGTAATTGAGCTAATTAAGCCGATCGCCTTAATTATTCAGAGCGCTGTGATTGGGCAAGGAGCTGGTGTTTTTTTTCTTCTTCACCCGACATTCTCTGCTCGGGGAAGTTCACAGTTGTCAAGTTTGTCTCTCCCTGTCGCCGAGGCCCTACTGATTCACTGCACAAGTGGCTCATTACTAGCTCACACCGCGCAGACATGTTGGAGAAAAAGCGATCTGATGGAGACCTGAGGGAGAGCGACAACCGGCCGCACCCTCCTGTCAGATCAGCGTCTAATGAGTCGATGTTATGTGTAGGATCACGAAGCAGAGAGACCGATCATGGTGTTGTTTTGACAAAACGTTGAGAGTCTGAAATGAGCATTGAGAGTTTCGCAGAGTTTCCAATGCAAGAAATACGTGCTTCAGCCTACATTTTATTGAAACCACAAAAACGTACATACGTTTGACTGGAGTTTCTAGGTAAAATAAACCCTAGGGGGCAGTATGACGACTAAAACTTTAGTTTCTTTTCACACTAACAATCTTTACAGAGATATTATGGGCAAATAGAGGATTATTTTTGTTGCAGTTGTTTGCACAACACTAATTAAACGAAATAATTACTTAAAAGTGTAATGAGTCTATGTTATGTGTAGGATCACAAAGCAGAGAGACCAATGATAGTGTTGTTTTGACAAAACTTTAAGAGTCTGAAATGAGCATTGAGAGTTTTGCAAAGTTTCCAATGCAGGAAATACGTGCTTCAGCCTACATTTTATTGAAACCACAAAAACGTACATACGTTTGACTGGAGTTTATAGGTGAAATGAACACTAGGGGGCAGTATGATGACATATTTAGTTCCTTTTCACACTAATAATCTTTACAGAGATATATTATCATCAAATAGAGAATTATTATCTTGCAATTCTTTGCACAATACTAAATAATCTATAAATAATTACTTAAAAGTGTTTTCACACTAATAATCTTTACAGAGACATATTATCAACCAATAGAGGATTATTGTCATGCAGTTTTCAATGCAGGTTCCTTGGAAATGCATGCTCCATTTTATTGAAACCACAAAAATTTACATTAATTGCAGTTTCTAGGTAAAACGAACACTAGGGAGCAGTATGACGACAACAACTTTAGTTCCTTTTCACACTCATGATATTTACAGAGACATATTATCATCAAATAGAGGATTATTTTGTTGTAGTTGTTTGCACAACACTAAATATTCTATAAATAATTACTTAAAACTGTGTTGAGTTGCTGTTATGTGTAGGATCATGAAGCAGAGAGACCGATGATAGTGTTGTTTTGACAAAACATTGAGAGTCTAAAATTAGTGTAGATCGTTTCCAATGCAGGTTCTTTGTAAGTACGTGCCTTAGCCTACATTTTAAAGAAACCACAAAAACGTACTTACATTTGACTGGAGTTTCTAGGTAAACTGAACACTAGGGGGCAGTATGACAACAACTTTAGTTTCTTTTCACACTAATGATCTTTACAGGGACATATTATCAACACAGAGGATTATTTTCATGCAGTTGTTTGCACAATACTAAATACTCTATAAATGATTACTCCAAACTGTAATGAGTCGATGTTATGTGTAGGATCATAAATGAGAGAGATCGATGATAGTGTTGCTTTGACAAAACGTTGAGAGTCTGAAATAAGTATTGAAAGTTTCGCAGAGTTTCCAATGCAGGAAATACGTGCTTCAGCCTACATTTTAGTGTAACCACAAAAACGTACATACGCTTGACTGGAGTTTATAGGTGAAATGAACACTAGGGGGCAGTATGATGACAATAACTTTATTTCCCTTTCACACTAATGATCTTTACAGGGACATATTATCGACAAATACACGATTATTTTGTTGAAGTTGTTTGCACAACACTAAATAAACTAAATAATTACTTCAAACTGTAACAAGTTGATGTTATGTGTAGCATCACGAACTAGAGAGACAGATGATGGCGTTGTTTGGACAAAACGTTGAGAGTCTGAAATGAGTATTGAGAGTTTCGCAGAGTTTCCAATACAGGTTCTTTGGAAATACGTGCTTCAGCCTACATTTTACTGAAACCACAAAAACATACATACATTTGACTGGAGTTTCTAGGTAAAATTAACACTAGGAAGCAGTATAACGCCAAAAACTTTAGTTCCTTTTCACACTAATGATCTTTACAGGGACATATCATCAACCAATACAGGATTATTTTGTTGCAGTTCTTTGCACAACTAAATAATCTATAAATAATATACAGCGGTTGGGGCAATGAAACTGAAACGCCTGGTTTTAGAGCACAGCATCAGTTGGTCTTGGGAATGACAGATACAAGTCCTGCACAGTGACCAGAGGGATTAGAGCTGTTCTTCTGTCAGACCAGTGTTCAGGTCACCACGTGATGCTGGTGGAGGAAAACCTTTCCCGACTCCCCTCTCTAAAACACCCCAAAATGCTCAATAATATTTTGTTTTGGGTACTGTGCAGGCCATGGGAGATGTTCAACTTCACTTTCATGTTCATCAAACCACTCAGTCAGCAGTCTTGCTGTGTGTATTGGTGCATTATCCTGATACAGAATACAATGTTTGGGTGTACATGGTCCTCCAGAATTGACTTCTATGTCAATAAACGTGCAAACAAACCAATTACATTTTTTGTTTTACGTCACCCTAAACTGAAATCATATAATGTATAAGAAATAATAATATCTAGAGAAATAAGTCTGTAAAATAACAGAAAATGTACTGCAGTTTGTTACAAGGTTTTTGTAGCGTGATATACAACACCAACCCAGACAATATAGCACTGCTGCTAACTATTACACATGATCAGAAAAGTCACTTTTTCAATTTTTTAAGGTTAAAAGTTGTTGGAAAAAAGATCAAGATCCCATAATGCAATTCAGAAGCATAAATAAACTTGGAAAAATAAAAACATGAATCCCAAAATAGAGAAAACTGCTCATTTACAGATATTTTACAATGTATATATATATATATATATAT
>CAIGQZ010000348.1:3552318-3565202 GCA_903798205.1 Danio tinwini | reverse complement strand
CACACACACACACACACACACACACACACACACACACACACAAACAATAAAAAATGCTAGGTTGCATTAACTAAACGTTGAGTCAAAATAAAAAAAGACAAACCAAACATTTTTTAAAAATGATTTAATTATGAAAAAATTGGGTTAATAAAAAACAGATTTTTTTAAAGAGTTAAAATATATCTCCATTTTTTACATAATTAAAAAAATATTTAAATAAAACATTTTAACCCAACTTAATTGGTTTTGTCCATATTTAACCCAACATTGGTTTACGACAACCCAACATTTTGTATTGTTTTAGTTTTAATCTCTCTCTCTCTCTCTCTCTCTCTCTCTCTCTCTCTCTCTCTCTCTCTCTCTCTCAATAATCATTCATTTTTTCTTTGGCTTAGTCCCTTTATTCATCAGGGGTCATCACAGCGGAATGAACCACCAACTTATCCAGCATACGTTTTACACGTTTTACCCTTCCAGCTGCAACCCAGTACTGGAAAACACCAATACACTCACATTTACACACACACTCATACACTACGGCCAATTTAGTTTATTCAATTCACCAGGGCTTCATGGTGGCGCAGCGGGTTGCCATAACATTTGTCTCTGAATATCCGGGAAGGGAGGGAGGGGTGAGCAGAGCGACCAGAAGGGGTGCTTGGTCTGTCGGCGATCCGGGGGTGTTACGCTCCATTTACAGGGCAGGGGCGTCAGCTTCAACGCTTCCCATTCACTTTGAATGGGTGACGACAGGCGTTGCCGAACTGCATCGTGGATCAGTCGGCGCTGCTTTAGTGGCGTTGATCGCTGCAGAAGTTAGGACTTTCTCAACTTTTTAAGTGCCGACGGAAGCGTCAGCCAATCAGATCGCTGCATACACAATACACCAGCTCAGACAGTAGCCGATTGCTATCTAATTTCATTGGCTGACAATGCTATGATGATCGTGTCAGCCCCAACTTTAACCTCTAAGCGTTGACGCTAAAGCCCAGTGTGAATAGGGTTTTACAGATTGTACCAATCACCTGACGACTGGGGGAAGGGCTTGAAATTCTGTGAGTTTTCCGGGAAAAATGACAAACCGGGACAAACTCCAGGGAAAAACGAGAGTGTTGGCAGGTATAGCGGGTAGCACGATCACTTCACAGCAAGAAGGTCGCTGGTTCAAGCCCCAGCTGGGCCAGTTGGCATTTCTGTATGGAGTTTGCATGTTCTGCCCGTGTTGGGGTGGGTTTCCTCCGGGTGCTCTGGTTTACCTCACAGTCCAAACACATGCGCTATAGGGGAATTGAATAAGCTAAATTGGCAGTGTATGTGTATGAGTTTGTGTGTGGATGAGTGTGTATGGGTGTTTCCCAGTACTGGGTTGCGGCTGGAAGGGCATCCGCCATGTAAAACATATGCTGAATAAGTTAGCGGTTTATTCCGCTGACTAAGCTGAAATGAAAATGAATTAATTCACTCTCAGAAATAAAGGTACGCAAGCATAAAATGACAAAAGTGTTCCTCTTAAAATTTCTATGTACCTTTGAGGTATTAATATGGACAAATTTGTACCTTTCAAAAAGGTACCGCACCAGTGACAGCTCGGTTACCTTTAATTCTAAGAGGTCAGGTAAGCAATGGTCAACACAGGGGCAAACAGATGTATACAGGCAATCCAGAGTCGTGGTCAAAACAACAGGCAGATGGTCACAAGGCAGGCAGCAGACAACAAAACAAACAAACAAACAAACAAACAAACAAACGGTCAAAAACACAGCAAAGCAAGACAAAGGTTATGCGTTGTAATGTCACTAAACATATAACAATTTAGCCACATTGTGTGTGTTTGTGCTGCGCTTAGTCCAAGTAATCAGTCTGTGAGCAGCTTCAGCTGTGTGTGTGTTTGCAATTACTGGTGACTTGGAGCAGGCGTGTGTGTTGCATGCAATAGTATCTGGATGCAGCCTTTATGATGCAAGCTGAGATTGCATCACTCAGCGATGCAATGTCAGACACAATGCACTCAAATGGAGCGAGTGACATCACTGTGACGGGTAGGGTTAAGGGTGGGGTTAGGTGAGCGCATTAAAAAGCATTGGATGCAGCTCAGATTGCACTTCACCAGGTCTGCATCCAGACCCCTCTCGTTGCATGACTCAATATGTAGTTCATAACATGGCGGATTTGTGGTTCATGTGAATGTGAGTGTTTACCAGCGATCTCTGTTTGTTAGATCGCTGGTGATCGTGACAGCTATAGATTGTAAATGGATTATGGGAGTCATTTATTATTTTATTTCAGTTTTATTTTTTTTAATCAGCTTCATTTTTCCTTATTTATTTATTTATTTTTACAATAGTTTCATTTGTTTTGTTTTTTTACTATTTTAGTTTTTTTCATCCCATTCCTTCATTCATTCATTCATTTATTCATTCATTCACTCGTTCGTTCATTCATTTATTCATTCATTCATTTTCCTTCAGCCTAGTCCCCTCATTCATGAGGGGTTTCCACAGTGTAATGAACCGACAACTTATCCTACATATGTTTTACAGAGCAGATGCTCTTCCAGCTGCAACCCACTGGGAAACACTCATACACACTCATTCACACACACACACACACACACACACCCATACAATTCACCAATAGAGCATGTGTTTGGACTGTGGGGGAAACCGGAGCACCCGAATGAAACCTACGCCAACACTTGAAAACTCCACAGAGAAATGCCAACTGACCCAGCCGAGGCTCGAACCAGCGACCTTCTTGCTGAGGCGATCGTGCTACTCACTGCGCTACTGTGTCTCCTTTTGCGTCCCGTGTTTTACATTTACCTTTTTCCTATAAACCATTGAGCTGGACCACCTACAAATTACCAGCATTCCTTTAAAGATAGTTCAGTGAGTGTTATTTAGTTACCCATTCATAAAAGTGTCCAATGCATGAATTCTTGGTAGATTTAAACCCCACGGCTTTGTTCGCGGCTATTTTTCTCAGTGTCATGAATTACACTACTATGTTGTCCTTTCTTTCTGTTGGGAGATTTTTGTTGTCAGGGGACACGCCTGAAAGTTTACTGTGCCTTCTGAAAGAGCGACCAATTCATCTGACTCGGCAAACAAATGAAACAGCCTTTTGTTGGTGTATTTGAGGCCCAGAGAGAGCCAACAACTCAGAAAAAGACACGTTTGACATCAGTGATGACGCTTGGGAACGCAGGCAGGCATTGAGAAGACTATAAGTTCTGTCAACCTTCTTTAGTTCTTAAAATCACTCTTTTTAGTACAACCACAAATCAGAAAACATTGGGGCAGTATGGAAAACGCAAATAAAAGACTAAAGTAGTGACTTCTAAATTTTCTTTGACTTGTATTTTATCGCAGACAACACAACAAACATTATATAATGTGATTTTTATAAACAAATATTCCAATTTTGGTTCTTGCAACATAGTAATTGGGAAAAATGGACAGCGTGTTCTCTAGAGCGAAGAAGAAAAGGAACATCCAGACTGTTACCAGCAAGTCCAAAAGCCAGGGTCTGCCATGGTATGGGGTTGTGACGGTGCCCTTGGCAAAGGTAACTTGCAATTCTGTGATGCACCATTAATACTGAAGAGTACAAGAGATTTTGGAGCACAATATGCTGCCTTTATTTCCAGGGACGCCCATGCATATTTCAACAAGACAATGCAAAACCACATTCTGCACACATCACAAAGTCTTGCGGCGTAGGAAGAGGATACAGGTAAAGGACTGGCCTGCCTGCAGTCCTGACCTGTCTCCAATAGAGATGTGTGGCGCATTTTGAAGCGACAACAAAGACCTTGTACTGTTGCCCACTTTAAGACTTGTTGGGACAAAATGACACCTGAAACACTTTATCACTTGTGGTCTTCAGTCCCTAAACGTCTATTAATGGTTGTGGAAAGGAACGGCAACCTTACAAAGTTTTGAAATTTGAAATACGTGTTAATTTTGAAAATAAAACAATAAAAAACACATTAAATGATGTTTTTTGGATTGTCTACAATGAAATACAAGTCAAAGTAAATTTAATAGTCACTATTTTCTTTTTTTATTTGCGTTTTCATACTGTCCCAACTTTCGGATTTGGGGTTGTGCATGTTTACACTGCGTAGTGGCTGAATGCTTGATTCTGATTGGCTGATGAGCATTATGTGCAGTTATTTTTCAGATAGACACACGGCTAAAGTAGTTCCGACAGGAGCGCATTACAGCTTTATATCACTACGCTGAATGATTTCAGTTATGTCATAGTAAAAAATCCAAGGAGCAGTTTGGGAACAAAAAACTCACAAATATCTGAAATATAACATCTGAACAGTGTTTTTAGATATGTAAAATAATATAATTACATTCCAGGTTCCTAAGTTCTGGCTGCGGAGGAAGAGGATACAGGTACTGGACTGGACTGCCTGCAGTCCCGACCTGTCTCCAATAGAGAACGTGTGGTGTATTTTGAAACGACACAAAGACCTTGTACTGTTGCCCACCTTAAGACTTGTTTGCAGGAAGAATGGGACAAAATGACACCTGAAACCCTTCATCACTTGGTGTCTTCAGTCCCTAAACATCTTTAAGGTGTTGTGAAAAGCAACAGCAACATTAAAAAGTGGTAAAAGCTTTACTGTTCAACTTCTTTTTGAAATGTGTTGCAAGAACCAAAACAGGAATGTGTGTTTATTTTTAAATAAAAACAAACAATAAAAATGATGAAGAACACATTAAATAATGTTTGCTCTATTGTCTGAAATGAAATACGTGTCAAAGTAAATTTAGAAATTCCTTCTTTTTTTCAGACTGAGAACCCACTGTCCATTATATCTTTCATGAGTAAATGCAATCCTTCTTTTCTCTATGCAGTCTATGAAACATTGGCAAACATATCAATTAAATGTGAATAAAAGCATTAAAAATGTTGCTTCTGTGTCTGTAAAGTGCTGCCACACTTCTCTTTGGCATAGAGAATATTTCTCAAGAAACAGCAGGGAAAGCATTACTGCCATTTGATTGGATGACAAAAGCCCAGTATGGACAGCAGTTCTTAAACTTGGTGAAATGCACCAAAAACAAAACAAAAAAATAGCTGCGTCCCATTTCGCATATCCGTCCTAAATAGTGTTGGAAAATAAAATTATATGTTCCAAAAATTGTGTATAACCGTTAATATTGCCCACAATAGACTAATTACCAACCAACGTCACACATGACGTCACACGGGTGCCAACTTTTACCATACACCACACTGCTTTAATGCCGACTGCAGACGTCTTTGGCTAAAAGGGAGCTGAATGAAGTGACGACCTAATTATAAATGCTGGACTCTGCCGTTATATCAGGTCAGTTCAGGCTATGCTAAATCAGACACATTACTCGTTTATGATTGCAGCAATGATTTCAGCATAAACAGTTACATATGGTGAATTAAACTGCGGACTCTGAATGCTGAGAGTGAAACGTGAAAGTGTGAGTTATTAAAGTTGGTTTTATATTCACACATTCATTCAGTGACAACGTGTGACACACTCCCTATATTGTGTACCACGACACTTTGAGTATTCGGTGTGAAATAACCTGCAAGTGTGACTGAAAACAACATGAACACTGTTTATTTGACTGTGAACAATGCTGTACTTTGATAGTCATTGTCTGCTAATATGATTTCGCTATTTAGAGTTTGTAAATAATACTTTTATGAAATGATATTATTAAGGAGAAAGTCTGAATGTGTGAATATAAAACCAACTTTACCTTTATGTGTAAGTTCACATACTCTGGGCCTGATGTACAGGTGTAGTTCGCTGTCAGAATGCAGTTTTGCTGTTGATGATCACCCAGGCCTTGTATAACGTTAGCTCCATCTTTTTTTCTTTGTCTTTGGCTCGGCTGAACCTCGGTTTTTAGCACTACATAGTTTTGAATCTGGTAATCAGGGATCATTATTTCTTGCACATGACCACACAGAACACAATTGTTAGCATCCAAACACTTGTAGGCCTTTAACTTCTCTCTTGTAAAATCACTTGGAGCTTCAATGGGATTGTATATTTGGGGCTGAATGCTTGGTCATTTCGTCTTATTCAATATCCATTAGGAGGGTTTTATCGCAAATGGACCTGTCAGACGAACGCCGCTCACTTTAATGTTAATTTAGCAGAATAACTGTACTTATCACTGGGTGACAAGCTGTTATAATACGCTGAAAGCATTATGTAAATAATATATATAATATGTAATCAATATATCTTATTTCTAAGATAACAACAAACTCGGTACTGCATCTGATGTCATTCCCTCGCTGTAAATGCTAGTGCTCCCGGTTTTGTTCTGCCACCTCCCTGCGTGCGCATCCTGAATGTTTACAAACATGGTAATTGGTCTATAGATTGCGCATTGGGCGTAAATTTGATTAGAACTACAAAACTCGGGTAAAAAGTGTAAATAAACTACAAATATGGCGGACACGTGAGACCAACAGCCAAGTTGAGAAGCTTCGGTAAATTTGTTAGATTGATTATTAATTAATATCCAGCCAACTGGAAAATCAAATCACGTATTCCGTGTTTTATTTCATCTGCAACAGCTATGTGAATTTATCTCAAGAGATGTTTTAGATTAATTTCTGAATGCAGAATTATCCAAAGACCTGAGGAGATTTCTCTGCATGAAAGACTCACGAATGGCAGATAAATGTGCTGCTGAATCTACAATAATAAATATGAAAGAAATGTGAATGATGTGTTGAGATGAATGACAGGTGACGTCTGAAGAGTTTTAGTACAAGTATGTGAATTGGGACACAGCATATCGCTTTAAGCGTAGCAAATGTGCACTGTCCCTTTAAGAAGCACTGGTGTTGTCAGTCATGAATCATAATACAAGCAGTTTTCTTGAAGATGTTTTATTTTTTATATTAATTTTTCATTAATATTCAACATCTTTTCTCTACAAATAATCGTTCACTCGTATACAAGAGAGAGTCTAGAATTGCCCCGAAAAATGAAGCAGTCTCAAAAGAGTCACTCCACCGACAGTGAAGCCTGTACACTTTACAAAAGACAGTCCACCTGCACTGAAACACATCTCAGTTATGACCTCTTTCACACACAAAAAAACAGAAAATAACAAATCTGTACAACAATATACTCAATATATATGTAAAACTCTGATGTATAAAAGAATGGATAGACGATATGTTATTATAAAAGCGGAAACAAATTAAAAAATCTTAATTTTCTCCCTTAATCAGGCAACTCGTTCAGTTTTATCTACAACAACAACAACCTCAAAACTCAGATTGAGGACGTCATCAATCTGATCATACGCCTCAAAATATAAAACACTTCAATGCAGTACAATGAACAGAATAAATACAGGCAGAAAGATGGAAAGATGAGCACAGTATTGGATAAATTTCATGGAATGGAGTCAAAATGTCACGTTTGATTCAATCCAAAGTTACAAACTAAACGTATGATATACTGGAATATCATATAAAAATGTTTAAGAGAACAAAACTGTCAATAATTAAAATAGTATGTTTCTGAACAGGGGAAACCGCTGTAGCTCTGTTTTACTCGCTAATGAATTAGTTGTTTCTCTGAGAGGCGGACAATGTGCAATAACAATATAATCTTGTTTTCAGATGTCTGATGTTTGAATATAGTCTTTTGAGTCAGTTCTGGAGTCATTTAACTTAATAATTTGAATGATTTAGACTCTTAAAAAGAAATGTTCTTCATGGCATCAATGCTTCCATTGAGAATCATTATACACACATCCATACAATCTTTACATTCCACAAAGGCATCTTCATAGAGTGAAAATGTTGTATTTATGTTGTTAAAATGTTCTTCACAATAAAATAATCATTTTAAGAACCACTCTCTGAAAGTACATCCATGGCATTAATGCAAAAAAAAAAAAAAACACTTTAGGAACTTTTTGTTTAACAGTGCAGGCATTTCAGTATGACATAGTATATGACTGACATTTGTTAGTTCAGTTATCCAATCAAATCATCTGCACAAAACAAAATAATAAACATTTTAAGTTATATTTTTGTTCAGTCTAGCATTTCTTCAATTATGCAGAATTCAAAACTGCACATAAGACTACACAAAAATGCATGAAAAACAACTATATTGTTACTTTGGAATATTTACGTTTTTTTATGAAACATATTTGCAAATCTCAATTCAAAGTCAGCTTTTTAGTGTTGAACCAGGCCTGCAGGTCAAAGCATAAGAAAAACAAATAAAGTGCAAAACTATACATATAAATCTAAAAGAGCGACACAGAACCATAATAATCTGGTGTCTGTTTGAAAGAACAGCTGCAAGTGGGCTCTCACACATGAAAAATACTATAGCAATTTATAGTTACTTCCCCAGTGAGCAACTTGGTGTCAAAACAACATCAAAAAGCATGTCGACATGTCAAAAATGCAAATCGATTTGATGTCAAAACCTTGACGTCCATTTGACATCCACAAACTGATGCCCTTTTGACTATCGAAATAAAGACACAAAAAGGATTATAATATACACTGGGTTTTGTGTCCCTACAATGCATGTAAACTACCTGGTGTCAAATCGACATCAAATTGACATCTAACAATTGCGTCAAAAATCGATTACAGGACATTGTTTTTACAGGACTGATTTTTGCTTGATCTTTAGCTTGATCATAAGACTAAAAAAACACTGGGAAAAAACAGCTTAAACTAGCCTAAGGTGCTTGGCGGGTTTTGCTGGTCAACCAGTTTGTTTCTAGAGGGGTTTCAGGCATTTTCAGCCTGGTCTTAGCTGGTCAGGCTAGAAGATGACCAGCTAAAACCAGTTCAAAACCAGCTTGACCAGCCTACAATGTAAAAAAAATCTATAATTTTATGGTTTATTTCCGGCCGTTAAATTACAGAAATTTACAATAAAATAACAGGTTGAATTACAGAAATTTACCAGAAATTCTTATTTAAGGAAATTTCTGTAATTTAATGTTGTTGTTTTACAGTAAATTTCTGTAATATAACAAGTGTTATTTTATGTTTTTTCCAGCACCCCAGCTGCCGTAAATAAATCATAACAAATTACGAATTTGTTTACAGTGTAGTTAAGTTGGACATAACTGGTTTGCAAATTGATTTGATGTCAAAACCTTGACGTCCATTTGACATCCACAAACTGATGCCCTTTTAACCATTGAAATAAAGACACAAAAAGTATTATAATATGCCATCCTGATCTCACGAGGAAACGTAAGTATTTTACGCTTTGTCAGTTTAGTGGCTAATTCGTACAAATTCGTACAAGTTTGGTCGTACAAAAATGTACGATTTTAAAAAGAAGGCGTGGCACCCAATCCCGCCCCTAAACCCAACCGTCATTGGGTGATGAGCAAATCGTACTAAATGGTACGAATTAGATCTTACGAATTAGCCACTAAATCAAAAAGTTACGAATTGCCGTGAGATTGCGTTAAATATGTCCATTTGACATCCACACATTGATCCCCTTATGACTATCAAAATAAAGACACACAAAGTATTATAATATAAGATCATTCATCTGAAAGCTTCAATTACAAAATACAAATTTTCTCATCAAATTGACTTCTAACATTTGCGTCAAAAAACATGTCAAAAATCAGGACCGTTTTTCGGCATGTTTTTTAACGCCAATGTCAATTTGATGTCGTTTTGACATCCCGGTATTGAATTGTCATCATTGTTCTTTTTACTTACATGTTTTTGACGTCGTTTAGACATCAAGATGCCCGCTGGAGCTATAGTGTTTTGAACCACAAACTGTATTGTGATGCATACATCCTAGCATTTATGACTCTTTGTTAATGAATGCTACAGCATACTGTAACTGATAAACTGTAATAAATACTGTAGTATGCTTTAGTGTACACTGTGGTGTATTGTAGTATATAGCCTATAGTTGTAGAACAGTACTACAGTATTGGGTCATTTGCTTATATTATTATAGTTGTTGTGTTATTGTGGGCACTGTAAAATCACCACATCAGATTAATTTAAGCATGGTTCAAAAACACCAGTATTTTCTATAAATGACTATAATATTCATTCTACTCACATTCATACTATATAGTATGGTCGTGTAGTTCATTTAAATTCAAATGTAGACGCAGCCTAGTATTTTCTATAATTGACTATAGTGTTACAGCTTGTTACTTAATAAACTAGCCTAAGGTGGCTGGCTGGTTTTAGCTGATTGACATTAACTGGTTGACCAGTCTAGTTTTAGAGGGGTTTTTCCCATTTCGAGGATGGTTTCAGCCATTTCAAGTCTGGTCACCTCCCAGCCTGATCAGCTAAAAACAGATTGACCAGCCTGGTTTAAGCTGGACATAACTAATTTGCAAATCAATTTGATGACGTCCATTTAACATCCACAGATTGATCCGCTTATGACCATCGAAATAAAGACATAAAAAGTATTATAACATAAGATTATTCATCTGAAAGCTTCAATTACAAAATACAATAAATATTTTAATGCATGTAAACTACCTGATGTCAAAACAACAACAATATGCCCGCTGGAGCTATAGTGTTTTTGAACCATAGTAGTAAACTGTATTATAATGCATGTATTATAGTATTTATGACTCATTGTTAATGAATGCTACAGCATACTGTAGCTGATAATATGTAATAAATACTGTAGTATGCTTTACTATTTACTACAGTTAACTGTTACTGTTAGTAAGCTAAGACCAGGCTGGAAATGTCTAAAACCCCTCTAAAACCAGACTGCCCTGCTGAAAAATCTAGCTTAAACCAGCCTAAGATGGTTGGCTGGTTTTAGCTGGTCGACCAGCCTGGTTTTAGAGGAGTTTTGGCCATTTCCAGCCTGGTTTAAGCTGGTCAGGCTGGGAGTTGACCAGCTAAAACCAGCTTGACCAGCCAAAACCAGCTATGTCCAGCTTAAACCAGGCTGGTCAAGCTGATTTTAGCTGGTTTAAGCTGGTAATTTTCCAGCCTGAAAATGGCCAAAACCCTCTACAACCAGGCTGGTCGACCAGCTAAAACCAGCCAACCAGCTTAGGCTGGTTTAAGCTGGATTTTTCAGCAGGGTGTTCAACCAACTAAAACCAGCCAACCAGCTTAGGCTACATTAAGCAGATTTTTCAGCACGGTTTTCAGTGTGTGAAAGTGTGTATATCATTGTGCAGGCTGACAGCAGGTGAAGATCGTGGCCTCTTAGCTCTGCAGAAACTCCTACTGCATCTGCAGCTCTGGATCCACATGACGTTTCTCGTGATGTTTTCTCCGTCCGGACAGCGGAAACGCATGCGCACTGTGCGGGTTGAGCGTGGCTGACAGCATCGGCCGTCCACACACGAGCCGCAGGACCGAGGACGGTACCGGCGAACTGTGGAGCAGCCGGCAAACGTGATCAGCTCCGGCTTACGGGGCCTCGTTGTACGTTGACACTTCTTTCCTTTCTAAATGACACAACGAAGCAACAAGAAAATGTTAAAGGAGTGTTTACACCAAGGAGGATGACTATAAATTTAACTCTTTGTGTACACACCAGTAAACAATAATGAGGATCTGCTCATTTTTAGTTTATTAGTTGCTTTTTGAATTCCCCCTTGTAACCAGCAGGTGTCCTCGTGTAATCTAATTACTAGTAACAATTCAAAGTAAAACAAAGATGATTTCTAAGTATGTTTTGTGTCAGTCAAAACATGATTGAAAAGCCGAAAGGACTTGAATGTTGTATTAATGTTCACCTTCAGATGTGGAGTGGCGTCACACTGTGTGATCTGGCAGAGCCGAGTCTCTCTGATTAACCTGCACTGAGCGTTACTGTTGGTCACTCGACTGGACACGCCGAACCCGCAGGAAGCAGAGCATTCAGACCAGTCTGTGGTCTGGGGGAAACATCCGGGCGAAGCGAAGGGAATTTCAGACACCGGCGCAGATGACCACTCTGAATGTGAGGAAAGAGAGACATGAAGAACACACCTCAAATATGTGGCTGATCCGAGTCTAAATGTTGATAAAGGGTTTCATTGAGGTTGCTAGTGCACTGGTAGTATGTCAACAGGGCATTTCAAGATCCCATAATGCAAATCAAAAGCATAAAACAATGGAAAACATTCAGGCTTTGAAACACTCATGATTCAGAAACTACAAGGAACCTTTTAAATAACAGCCATTTTTAACTGTGTCGTGATTCTATTCACATGTTAAATACTATTTTCGGGTCCAAAATTGTAAACTGATTAAAATAAAACTCAATCTGAATATCCACTTATGATCACTTTTTGAGTCAAATCATACATGAACACTTCTGTCTATGGACCTGCTGCATCTCAGCCACCAATATTTTAAACCTGTTGGAACAAAACACCATTTGCTGGTAAGGTAGGTTTTCACACTTGGTTGCTGGTTTAAGCTGGTTCTTGCTAGTTCATTTTGTTTTTTTGCTGGTGATGAGCTGGTATAAGCTGGTTTGTGCTGGTTCTTTGCTAGTCATGAGCTGGTTTAAGCAGGTTCTTTGCTGGTGGTTCTTGCTACATGACCAGCAAAGAACCAGCTTAAGACCAGTTTAAACTAGCTCATGACCAGCAAAGTACTATCTTAAACCAGATTATGACCAACAATAACTAATAAGAACCAGCCAGAAGCCAGCTCTTGACCAGCAAGAACTAGCTTAAACCTGCTTATGACCAGCAAAACCATCTTAAACCATCTGATGACCAGGAAAAACATCTTAAACCAGCTAATGACCAGTAGGAACCCTCTTAAACAAGCTTAAACTAACTCAAGACCAGCAAGAACCATCTTATGACCAGCAAGAACCAGCTGAAACGAGCTCATGACCAGCAAGAACC
>CAIGQZ010000348.1:3516887-3531599 GCA_903798205.1 Danio tinwini | reverse complement strand
GTGTGTGTGTGTGTGTGTGTGTGTGTGTGTGTGTGTGTGTGTGTGTGATGAAGGTTTGTTTTTTCCACAGCGCTGTAATGGAATTTATGTTTCAGTCTCTGACTCATGGGCACAAATACAGAGCGAGATGTGTTTACACAGAGAGCAAGAGAGATTACAGCAGCGACACACACTAAACTCTTATTAAAACAACCATCTGCGGTGTAGAAATATCTGTTAATTCACAATCTCTGTCCTTCCTGAAGTGTTTTCTGTTTATCTGTGGTGGTGAATTATTATCGTTATTGGAGCATGGTCTCAGTTCTGCTGACTTTTTCACAGTTTAACAGAGGGAATTTTATTGGCATTTTAGTAGTTTGAAACCAATTCAATTATCCATTCAATTGAGGTCGATTTTCGGTCATTCTGTGGATCATTCCCACAGAAACTTTTCAAGGTTAAAAGTTGTTGGAAGAACGATCAAGATCCCATAATGCAATTCAAAAGCATAAAATAAAGGAAGGAAAATAAAAACATGAACTACAAAACACAGAACACTGCTAATTTAGGGATAGTTTTTACATTGTGGTATTGAAGATTCTTGTGAACAGTAAAAGAGCGTGCCGTCAGCTGTGTGTGAGTGTGTTTTGTGTGACGCAGGGTCTTCAGGTCGTCTTCATGAGGAATGTGTATGACCTTTGACCTGGAGCCGGTTTCACACAGATGGACTGCAGTCTCATAAATCATGATGCATTACAGCTGAAGAATGTACAACAGTTAACTAAATAATAGCTGTGCATCCATCCGAAGATACTAATTGGTTAAAACTGGAATATCGTTAAAAATATTAGTGAATAAAGCAGCGTTTTCATCTAATGAGTCAAACTGTCACCTCCTGATAAACTGGAGCAAATATCAGTCAGAGAAATGTAGTTTAGTGCATTGGGAGAAGTCACTGTGGTGTTTTTTTTTCTTCTCTAATAAATGAGTTGTGCCTCAGAAGACGAAACGCAATGAACGCGGTGGCTTTTTGGGAGCGTAGATTGATGCTCAAGACAGTTCTGGAGGGAATAATAATAGAAGAATAATAATACTGAAGCACTGTGATGACGGACTGACAGCTGAGGGGTTTTAGAAATGAGCAAAACAACCAACATAGGTTCATTCTGAAAACATAGCCCTATATCTGGAGATCTTGAATTATGGAGCCAGAGGTACGTATGGCTGCGTTTAGTCTTTAAAGCGAACGCTACAGGATGCTATGACGCCATACCAGCTGACCGCTTACCTCCGTGTGGACGGCTTTCCTGCTGTTTCCAGTTTGTCCAGTCTTCACCAGACTCGAACCCAATCGTCACAGTCAAATCCTCTCTTAGCAAGCCACTGGACAAACTGGTAACAGCGGGAAAGCCGTCCACACAGAGGTTGGATATAAAGTGGGTCTGTAAGCACTGCATTAAATACCATTGTCCTGTGCCATGTCCTTAAAATCTAAACATTTATTTTACCACAGTATTTTCATTGGAGTTTCTACGCTTGTGATGGCGCTTGTATTATGACGGCTTTTCATCTCGTTTTACACCTGAACAACTAATCGAATGCTTAAGTCTATTTAACTGCTTATATTTTAACTACATTATAACATTTATGCTGTAAAAGGAACCGTATGAAATTGAAAATAGTCACATTAACCTTTCAGTTTAACGCTGTGCATATACTCCATTGAAAACTCTGGTGAATCTGAGGTGCTTCTCATGCAGCGCTGAGCACACAGAAAATAAGGTAAACAGTGTTTTGAAAGCAGGTAAAGTGTCGGGGTTTGTGAGGCCTGGCTGTGTGTGGAAAAAAAGCACTGGGACAGTGCAGCGCCTGTTGATTTGATGAGGAGAAATGTTATCGCAGAGAGAGTTCCTGCAAATAAAACAGCGCTGAGCACACATCCTCACTGAAAGAGCGCCTGTGACCTGATGGATGTGCGTCTTTATCAAACTACATCCAAATTTACTAGAGTTTTATACACTGTGAAACTAATTCTTGCTGCCTTCAGTTTGTTTTAGTGGAATCAAATGAATGTTTCTAGTCATCTCAACTTACATCAGTCAATCGCACATGCATTTCATTCCATACCAGTCAACCCTCCCATTTTTCCCGGGATTCTCCTGTATCTTAACAGTTCTATCCTGCTATCATCCCGTAAAGGTATTTTCCCGTATTTCTCCCGTATTTTCAGTCTTTCTCTGAAGGGTGATAATAAACATTAAAGAGCCAATCCTTCCTATGCGCAACACATACCGCCGAACCACCAGGGGACGCCCCTTGCTCTTAAATGTGAGTCTGTTCTGTGCTTTCACTTTATTTAGACTTAAAAACACTTTGGAATAAATATAAAACAGACGGGATTCCCTTAATTTCCATTACAGATGCCGTCGCCCCTTCATATGCAGTCCTCAAAACAATCATAGCGGTGCGTGACTGTCAGCTGAAGCGCTCCATAGTGATAAATAGAGGCTGTTTCCCAAACGGATTCTGTACACGCGATTTGAAGCGGAGCGTAAGTCTGGGTTTTGGGTGCGTGTTTGAACAAACATATACACATAATTAATAATAATATCTAAAGATATCGATCTTGGTGGGGTTTCTTTTTTCAAACACAACAAATTTTGGCCTAAATGAGCATTAAAAGTTAGGAAAGCAATCAAATGCTTTCATTATAACGTTAGATGTGTGCATTTTTAGTTTTTGTTTTTAAGAATCCACCAGAGGCTGCTGTGTATGCTTTCAGATCTCGAATTTCTCTCGTAAGTGTCATTCTTGCCTGCTGTTCTCTCGCAAATCCACCAGAGGCAGCTGTCGACTGACTGACTGACCCACTCTCCTCCTTTCCAAACCCAACCAATAGTGTTTTCAAAAGCACTGATTAACCCGATCATGCCCTTCCCTAAACCCAACCAATAGTGTTTTCAAAAGCAATCTAGAAAAAGAAAAGCCCTTGTCTGATTTTTACCACGTTTTCAGATTTTACCACATTCTCGCCCTGTTATTTACTTGTTTATCTTATTTTTGGCTTTTGTTTTTGTCTTACACCCTTATTGGAACCATTCTTCGCTGAACCCCGTCGTTGTGGTCAACTCCTCTCTGCGTCTCAAGTCCGCCGACGTACAATGCGAGCTACTGAACGAACAGCGGAAAAGCCGTTCATACAGAGGTAAGCGGTCAGCTGGTAAGCGTGAAAAGAAACAGTGTCATACCGCCCCGTAGCATTCATTTTAAAGACCAAATGCAGCCATATGTACCTCTGACTACATAATTTGTGATCTCCAGAAGTGTGGTTTATTTATAAACTAATTTCGAGAGGATCACATGCTTATGATAACACAGCTGGTACTGCATTAACTCCGCATATTGCACCAATCAGATGAACACTTGTCACAATGATAAACACAGGAGACCCAAATGCAAGTGAAACAAGATGATTTATTATAAAATTCACAACTGGTATATCTCACCAGATATAGTGTAAGGCAAGGATGCTCACACCAGGATACGACACGCTAAACAGCGATGAGGGTTCATCCGTGAACCAAGGTCGTATAATAGTCTCAGAATGATATCTCACCAGATATCCAGGGAAGGGGAAGGTCGCACTAAGGAGCCGCTCTCAAGGAAATCGTTGAGTTTACCCACGGTAAAGTTCATAAGAGAAACAGATATGAGATGACGTCTCACACAAATAAGGTTGTCCTCAGGGCAGGCAGTAGTAACAACATTAAAGAGACGGAGACTTGCATAAGGTCAAACTGAAACAGATTATGACGGTAAGCCTCCACCCAGGTGAGCGAGAGAGTCTAACAGAACAGACACAGGAGTGAAACAACGAACCGATAATGCTAACTACAAAACACTGAACATATATAGCGTGCGGAACGCGCATCAGCTGTTGACTAATGACAAACACCTGTGCGTAGAAAGTAGTGGCAAAACACGTGACCACCCAGCTGATGAATGTAAACACACATACACACACACCACGCGGTAAAGAACCCAAACAAGACAAACCCACTTCCCCCACACACACACACCACACACAGCCACACACACATGCAAGAAAAACAGAAAGACCCACAATTGTGACAACACTGACACACTATAAAATACCAGAGCTTTTTGCTCCAGTCATCTTCGTTTTGAAGAAACCTCCCCGCGCTCCGGCACGGTGGCCCAGTAGGTAGCACTGTTGCCTCACAGCGAGAACGCCGCTGGTCCGGCCCTTTGGCGTTTCTATGTGGAGTTTGCATGTTCTTCCAGTGTTTTTACGTGGGTTTTCCTCGGGTTCTCCGGTTTCCTTTTATTGTTCAAAGACAAGCACTATAGGTAGATTGACTACTTCAAAATGGCATCCTAAGGCAACTTTTAGTCATATATATCTCAGCAGTTCACAGCAGGAGAGTTCTCATGACCCACCTAAGCTCAAACTCTCCTCTCGCCCTCAAAACGGGAGGGAGCCCGGGGCTCAAGGATATTCTGAGCTCAGGGCTCTCTCCCGGGACAGCATGCCAAACGTTTTATTACCAATCATCAGCTAAGTGTGAACTCTTGAAATGCATATACACACTTTCAGAATGAGAACTATATTGCAATAAGGACCTTAGTGGGACTCTTATAACACTCCCGAATATGGCAATTAAAAACATGAAGTCAAGAAGAAGAACAAATGCAGCAACTGATTCAGTCTGCTGTGCCACTTCCCACAATCCCCACAAATGGTCATTTATTTGAGTGTAGTGACTCACGCTCCTTCTCTGGCCATCAGGTCATCTGTTTGCTCAAACGTTTGCTTTGCTCCTTACGCTGATTGAACTGAATGAGATCCTTTTTTTTTGGAGATGTTGTTTGCCTGTGGAGGAGCTCAGAGTTTCCCTGAGTCACCGGCCATCAAAAGCAGCCTTCATCCAGAGCATTCGCAGCTCACCTGCAGCAATTAGGTCAACATTTATAATCTCACACACATACACTCACGGGCCACTTTATTAGGTACACCTGTCCAATTGCTTGTTTACACAAATTTCTAATCAGCCAACCACATGGCAGCAACTCAATGCATTTAGGCATGTATGGTCAAGACGATCTGCTGCAGTTCAAAGCGAGCATCAGAATGGGGAATAAAAGGAATTTAAGTGACTTTGAATGTGGCATGGCTGTTGGTGCCAGACAGGCTGGTCTGAGTATTTCAGAAACTGCTGATCTACTGGGATTTTCACGCACAACCATCTCCAGGGTTTACAGAGAATGGTCTAAAAAAGTGGAAATATCCAGTGAGCGGCAGTTCTGTGGGCGCAAATGCCTTGTTGATGCCAGAGGTCAGAGGAGAATGACCAGGCTGGTTCCAGCTGATAGAAAGGCAACAGTAACTCAAATAAGCACTCGTTACAACCGAGGTCTGCAGAAGAGCATCTCTGAACACACAACACGTCCAACCTTGAGGCAGATGGGCTACAGCAGCAGAAAACCACACTGGGTGCCACTCCTGTCAGCTAAGAACAGGAAACTGAGGCTACAATTCACACAGGCTCACCAAAACTGGACAATAGAAGATTGGAGAAACGTTGCCTGGTATGATGAGTCTCCATTTCTGCTGACACATTCAGATGGTCGGCTCAGAATTTGGCCACAACAACATGAAAGCATGGATCTATCCAGCCATGTATCAGCGGTTCAGGCTGGTGGTGGTGGTGTAATGGTGTGGGTGATGTTTTCTCGGCACACTTTGGGTCCGTTAGTACCAATTGAGCATCATGTCAAGCCACAGCCTACCTGAGTATTGTTGCTGACCATGTCCATCCCTTTATGACCACAGTGTCTCCATCTTCTGATGGATCTAAACACACACAAACATACACATGCACAGTTGCAGTCACGACACATTACACACATTACACACAGACATACAAACACGCTCACACACACACACATATAGACTCAAACGCACACAGACACACACAGCTGCAGTCACGCAGACACACAAACATGCAGCTATACAATCACGCACACATAAACACAAAAGCATGCACATAGAGACACACACACACACATATAGACTAAAAGAGACAGACACACACAGCTGCAGTGTCCAGTCAGGTCAATCCTCACACCCAACATCTGTCTCAGTTCCAGGTAACCTCCCGTCTCACCACACACACACACACACACACACACACACACACACATACACACACACACACCCAGCGCTCTTGTTTTTCCATCAGTGTGTTTATATGCTGTGGGATTTCCAGTGCAGGCTTCCAGCAGAGGATACACTTGTTCCTCATTGACAAACACTCAAAACCTCATGTTTGCAGCACAGACCAGGTGTGACCCCGAAAAAACTGTGTGTATGTGTGTGTGTGTGTACACTACGGTCAATTTAGTTCATCAATTTCCCTATAGCGCATGTGTTTGGACTGTGGGGGAAACCGGAACACACGGAGGAAACCCACGCCAACACGGGGAGAACATGCAAACTCCACACAGAAATGCTGACTGACCCAGCCAGTACTCGAACCAGCGACCTTCTTGCTTTAAGGCGACAGTCTTAACCACTGTGCTGCCCTGGTTTTCGGCCCTTCATGAGAAAAAGTTTGGGCACCCCTGCTCTATAGCATTCTATCATGTCATGTGGGCGGTGTCTCTGAAGCAAACACGACAGAATGACAAGCTGTGACAGTAAAGTCAAACACACACAAGACTGGACGCGTCATTGACCTGCAGTGTTTGTCGAAGCCATCGCACTGACGACAAACCCTCCTGACCTTCACACACACGTCAAGACAAATGTGATAAAATGACAATAGCAGACTGATTTGTGTGGCTGCTTGAAAGAGGACCTACCGCTATGGCTATATGTGCTACTCTTACAGCCTAGAATAACTCACTCACTCACTATCCCAGGGGTCATCAACTATATTTGTCAGATGGCCAGAGTGTTACCAGACAGTCTCCTTGGGTGCCGGACCCTCAAGAAGAAAATCAAACAAAAATCTCATTTTGGCTTAACATTATGTTTAATGTTTATACTTTTTCAATTCCATTACAAAACTGAAGGCATTTGATTCAGGCTCCCATCACCTATACCACAGTCAACCACTAGGAGTGATAGATATTTTTGCCTCAACTCAATTCGGCTAAGTCAACAAGGGGAAATGTAACTTTAGCCATAGATTAAGCACTGTGAGTCGCCAGTTTCAGCATTGTGATTTGAATTCAAGCCCACTTAACGTTTCATTTGATGTGCGAACATTATTTGTGACCTGTTTTGTTCTGGTACCAGGTTATTTATTTACCATGCTATTTTAAGTTGTGCCAGATTGTTTTTCCTCCTTTTTTTAGTCCTGAGGCAGACATCCCAAGTCTCCCGGAAGTTCTGTGAGTCTCCTGCAAATGCATAGAGACTCCCGGATGCCCGCAAACGAATGATAATCTCCCGGAAATCACGCGTCTCCCTCCCGCTCCTCAAATACGTCGCACACCCCTCTCCACCGCATCCCTCCTTGCTCTTCATCACACACACGTCGCACACACTCCGCCTACACCCCACCCGATCTTCACTTAAAGCCTGGTTTATACTTCTGCAACAAGTGATCGGTGTGACTCACGGCGCAAGCCTCGCGCATAGCCATGCATTTATACTTCTGTGCGCTGTTTCTGTGTAATACACTTCCGAAACACTAGCTGGCAGTAGGTGTTTATGTTTCTCTGTGTCGAGTTTCTTTGCTGGTGTTGTGTTTTTTTTAACACTTCCTTAATGGCTCAAACTTGCTCATTTTGAGGCCGGGAACCGGCGGACGTGCAACAACTTTAATCATGAGGTAAACACAAAACAACAGTCTCCATCCGGAGCTCCTTCACGGGACTCCACACTTGTAAACACTCGCTGCATCGGGCGCGGCTCTCACCTCCGCCCACACTCGTCAGCGCTACCAAGCCGACCAATCACAGAGCTTGCTCTATGCGTACGCGTTAAGGCTGATTTATACTTCTGCGTCAAGCGAATGCGTATGCTACGGCTTAGCCTGCGCGTGGACTCATAGCCCCTCGCCGTGGCTGTCGGCGACGTTGATGCGCACCTCTCAAAAAATGTAACGCGTACGCGTAGCGCAAGCTCTGTGATTAGTCAGCTTGGTAGCGCTGACGAGTGTGGACGGAGGTGAGAGCCGCTTGCCCGATGCAGCGAGTGTTTACAAGTGTGGAGTCCCGTGAAGAGCTCTGGATGGAGACTGTTGTTTTGTGTTTATCTTATGATTAAAGTTGTTGCACGTCCGCTGGTTTCCACCTCAAAATGAGTGAATTTGAGCCATTTGTACATTAAGGAAGTGTTCAGAAAAAACAAAACACCAGCGAAGAAACTCGACACAGAGAAACATAAACACCTACTGTCAGCTAGCGTTTCGGAAGTGAATTGCAGAGAAACAGAAACAGCGCACAGAAGTATAAATGCGCGGCTACGCGCGAGGCTTGCACCGTGGGTCACACCGATCACTTGACGCCAGGCGTTACATTTTTTGAGAGGTGCGCGTCAACGTCGCCGACGGCCACGGCGAGGGGCTATGCGTCCAAGTGTAGGCTGCACCTTAGCATACACATGCGCTTGACGCAGAAGTATGAATCAGCCTTTACACTAAAACCTGTTTGAAACAATAAATGCTTAAACGCCACATGGTCTGTCTGAGTCTGTCCTCATTTCGAAGTGTAGCCTAAATATAGTCATAAATGGTGGTTATTCTGACAAGAGACTCAGTTGTTGTTATTTTTAGTTGCTTTAATAGCGTGGACAACTATTTTATTTTTGATCCTCACAATTTTGGAATCCAGTCAGTTGATGATCAGTGCACTATCCTATCATTGGATTTACTAAATTTTTTAAAGGTAAGTGGTTGCAAACAACTGATATGGGTTTAATTTAAACTAACTAAATTCAGTACTGTACAACTTTTATGTGTTTCTTTAAATTCAGCCCATATAAATTGTATGCAACTACTTACCTTAAAAAAACTAGTAAATCCAATGAACCATTTGTTTCAGTGTACTTGTCATGATCACCAGCGATCTACCACCAGAGATCGCTGATAAACACACACACAGTCACATGGACTACAAATCCGCTGGGGTTGCAGTTTTGGACTGCAACCCCATACATGCACTCTGCTCACACATACACATGTTCCAGATTATTACTGCTTACATTCCCACAGCTGAAACTGCTCAAGGACTGATTCAGGCACTATAAGTTCTGCTCACACACAAACACAGTCGCTGAGTCTTGTCTACTGGTTTAGTGACATTACAATGTGTTTTCTTTGCCTGGTTTTGATCTTTGCCTCGTCTGTCTGTTTAATCCTGTATTGCTGCTTGCCTTGTGACCATCTGCCTGCTATTACGACTACGACTCTGGATTGCCCATATACATCTGTTTATTCCTGTTTTGACCACCGCTTGCTTACCTGACCTTGCCAATAAACCTGCATGTGGATCTGCACCTCTGTTGTGAGTGTCACATTCCTGGTTACAGCACTTTGGTCAAACTTTGAGTCACTTTACTGCAGATTTAGCTCAGACTGGATTTGATCTATCATGCCACATGAATTTTATGGTCACAGTTTAATAAATGAGGTGTTTAGGCAGTGTAAAACTAGTTTTATTATTAATCAACGTTTAAAACCGTGGCTTACCAAGACAAAAGAGCTCTAAATCACTGCACACAACAGACTGATTATGTAACATACTAAGTGAAGTAATCTGCAGGTCAGTCTCTGCTTCCTCTCCAGCCCTTTACTGAGCCCAAACTCAGGCTTAATGTTGAGCCGTGACCACTGCTGTGTTTGGGCTTTGGGTGTGGCGTGCTCAGACTCGGCAGTTTTCCATTTAATCGTCCACTATCTGTGGACAGAGAGACAGAAGCGAAAGGTTTTGATCTGTAACATTAGATTCTCATTCTTTCATTTTCCTTCGACCTAGTCCCTTTATTTATCAGGGGTCGCCACAGCGGAATGAACCGCCAACTGTTTATAGGAATTATTATTAACTGTAGATCTCTGTATGGAAAGGTTTGTTGAACACATCAAATCACACTTCATCAATGCGTCTCATGTCTTCATGGTTTTAAGGCGTCCACTGTTTCTTATTTGCTGCATAATATCACTCCGCCCCGTGTGAGCATAATCCGCTTGTTAAGTGTGACGTCACTCGAAGGGGCTTCCGGGTCCAAGCGCTCTATGAAACTGAATGAGGAGATTCATCAAATGCTAATAATAAACGTTTACAAAGCAATGTTATACTTTCGAAAATCATGATTGCAATATGTATATGTATATGTATATGTATATGTATATGTATATGTGTATATATATATATATATATGTATATGTGTGTATATATATATATATATATATATATATATATATATGTATATGTATGTCCATGCCTAATATCTGATGGCCAGAAAGTGATACATTTGTTATAATTGTTAAAATGTTTGTATTTGTGATGCAGCAAGCCCAGTGATTGTTGTGTTCACTATGACTTTATATAAAATTCACTTTAATGTGTGATATGAATAAAAAGTGATCATAAACGAATATTTTGTGAATTCAAATGAGTGGCGGCTTGGACCCGGAAACAGTATTACATACGTCACCAACGCATCACCACTTAACAAGCGGATACGTCAGTAGAGTTTCTTAATTAATATACCAGAATTAAGAGTATAGTTCCTTTTAAGTATGGGTCTGGAATATATTAACATTTCATTTTCTGTAGACCTTATTACATGACGTAACTACAGAAGACTCGAGCTTTAAATAGGAAAACTATCAAACTAATTTATGGAATTTTTGAACGAAATGCTAATGGTCTAATCCGGATCAGTTCATTATTCTTTATTCTGTTGAACAAAAAAGGAGATATTTAGCTGAAAACCTGTAACCATTGATTTACATAGTAGGAAAAAAACAAGTACTATGAAAGTCAATGGTTACAGAGTTCCTTAAAATATCTTCTTTTGTGTTCAGCAGACGAAAGAAAGTCAAGCTGAGTTTTTATTTTTGGGTGAACTATCCCTTTAAGTTGACAGTGCTTTCCATTTATTTATTCATTCATTTATTTTCTTTTCGGCTTAGTCCCTTTATTAATCTGGGGTCGCCACAGTGGAATGAAGCGCCAACTTATCCAGCACATGGTTTATGTAACGGATGCCCTTCCAGCTGCAACCCATCTCTGGGAAACACATCCATACACACTCATTCACACTCATACACTACGGACAATTTTAGCCTACCCAATTCACCTGTACTGCATGTCTTTGGACCTGTGGGGGAAACCGGAGCATCCGGAGGAAACCCACGCGAACGCAGGGAGAACATGCAAACACCACACAGAAACATCAACTGACCCAGCCGAGGCTCGAACCAGCGACCTTCTTGCTGTGAGGCGACAGCACTATCTACTGCGCCACTGCGTCGTTTGCTTTCCATTTAAACTACAAAAATGAGGATTTATTTAATTTAATATTGGTCAACTGGCCCCAAAAACACCAATACTCACCTCTGAAGGGAAAGCTGCGGGACAGGCCATGTGTGCTGGGCTTAGGGATGGGATTAAAGCCAATGCCCACCCAGCGTGAGCCTCCAGCGCCATCTCGTGTGGAGTTACTGCATCTATTCTCCCTCCTTTTACCAACCGTGTACCTCTGCCGCAGGCCAGCCTGAATATTAACACAACAACAGAAAACAACAGAATTATTTTGGACAACTTGAATTATTGTAATTACAGACTAATTTAAAAGCACACAAGTTTTGAGATTAGAACTATGTATTTTAAATGTAAGTAACACATTTTATTAACAGAGAATTATTAATTTTATAAACAAAAACATAAATACATTGCTTAATAAACACCAAAAAAGTATGAATACATTTGAATACATTAAATAATTAATAAACAATAAATAAATAACTTACGTTTTATATGTTTATATAACTTATGTTTTATAAATGAAGTAACAATAACTTATTTTAACAAAAAATTTTTTTATTTAAAATCCATAATGATAATAATCAATATTTATTTTAAATATAAAAATATTTATTTCATTAATTATTTTTGTACTTTTTTGTATTGAAATAAATAAACTAATAAATAAATTAATAAATAATCAAACATTATAGAGCAGGGGTTCCCAAACTTTTCAACCCGCGACCCCTTAAATAACAATGCCAGTGACTCGCGACCCCCAAATTCCTCAGAGGTGGTTATAAATAAACAAATGTTGCTCATACAACAATAGGCCTATATAAACATGAGCATATTGACAACACAAAAGTGCAACAGTCTAACAACCATATCAATTTTATAGTCATTTATTGATTTGTTTAATTTAATATTAACCTCAACTAAAGAGACTGGTGGGCACAATGTTTTCAGCATGAGTCTATTCTTCGTTTAATATTGGAGACTGCCAATCAGAGATCATTCTCAATGTTCAGTTTTAGCCTGTATTTACTTTAAATGTATTTGATTGCCATAAAGATGTCAGAAACCGGCTTAACCTGGTGCTATAAAACCAATCTGCTGCAGCTCACGCTATTGCGGTGTTGTTAATCTAATGTAAACAAACCAATCCTATGAAGAAAATAATTGAAAGGCTGATGGCCTTTTCATTTGCATGATGTTTTTTATTATTAAAACTACTATTTTTATCTTATGTGGGTATGGTTAAAATATAATAATTCTAATAGTTTAATAAAAATTTATTGTAATAAATTTAATGTAATTGTAATTAAATGTAATTAAATGTAATTGTCCCACGACCCCCCAAGGGGTCCAAACCCCCACTTTGGGAACCACTGTCATAGAGGACATATTGTGCTACACTGTAAAAAATGCAGGGTTCCACATAAATCATTCATGTTATCCCAACACAAATTGATTAAGTAACTCAACACTTTTAACAAATTTACTTGGATTGAACATAAAAAAAATTAAGTTGTCCCAATGAAATTTCAAGAATTATGTTGATTCAGCTTATTTTAAGTAGTTTAAACAAGCAAAAATATATATTTTTTGAGTGTATTTTGGATCGAAATAAATAAATAAATACAAACAAACAAATAAATAAACACCATAGAGAACCCTTTGTCTACATTTCCTCACCACTTTGGATGGCTTGGACAGCTGACATGATGGAACGCAGATTAACTCTTTTATAGCAACCTTTGGAAATGGAGACCTTTGTAGACAAACATCAGTTAATTATGAATAAAATATATAATATCATAGCACATATACTAAAAACTAGTATACTAGTTATAAAAATAAACAAATACTAGTATGTGTATATTTTATGTCAGAAACTCATAACCATGGTTTAAATGTGTACTGTTTAAATGTTCATTACAGTGTTCTATCACATGGCAGGTGTGTACTATACTTTTATTCTTGATGCTGTAGAGTGTGTGTTGTGGCCTACTGGTATGTGTGTGTCCGCTGCAGGTTTGGGATCCACATGAACACCGGATGCTGAGTAAACTCCGTGCAGCCGCTCACAGCACTGACCTCAACTGTGTTTAACTGCAAACACCACTCATCATTACCTTATTATTATTATTATTATTATTATTATTATTATTATTATATAGAGCATACAGTATAGGAGATGTCAAGGTTACGCTTCATTAGTTCCTGTTATATTATAATTGTGTATGTGAGTGTGTGTGCGCGAATGCATATGTGGGAATGAGTGTCTGTGCGTGTGTGTGTGTACAGGTTTATGTGGTTTACAGGGCCACAGAAGTTGTAGGTTTTGACATACCTTTATTTTGTTTTGTTTGTCATTGGTTGTGCTGGATACAGGCATCATGGATTCTGCTAATGAAAGATCTGCCCTGCCAGACAGCAATTAGAGATTGACAACAATGTGATTGAATAATAATAGCTTTGATGACTCCCCAGCAAGCATTTTCTGTGTTTAAACTACGTCCAAACATAGAAGTCTTGATTATAAGGCCAAATGTGGCAGAACAGACATCTAACAATAGTCCAAAAATAGACTAGTCATCAAATAGACAAAGAATACATGTCCGCATGTGTGAAGTCTGCATAATCTGATGACTAGTCTATTTTTGGATGATTGTTAGATGTCTATTAGATTTTCATTGACACCCCAAATTTGGCCTTGTTTAGCCAAGACATCTATGTTTGGATATAGCAAGCATAATTTTGTGTTGAAAAGACATCTAATAGACATCTAAAAACAGATGGCATTGAAAATATATTAAGCATTTAATAATAGCCCAAAAATTACCCCGCAAGCAGTTTTTGTTTTTTAAAGAAGTCTAACAGATGTCTAATAGACGTCTAATAGATGTTTAATAGACGTCTAATCATATGCATTTGGTTAAAACGTGAAAATCTAATAGACATGTAGGAATAGCCCAAAACTAAACTAGTCAACACATACAAAAGAATGAATGACTACACATGTAAAGTCTGTCTAATCTGTATTTGGTGAATAATCTAGTTTTGGGTTGTTCTAATGTCTATTAGATTCTCACTGACAGGCCCAATTTACCCTTGTTTTAGCCAAGCCATCTACGTTTAGATGTCTATTAAACACAAAACTGCTTGCTGGGTACACATGTGCAGTCTGTGTATTTGATGACTAGTCTACTTCTGGATTAATTTTAG
>CAIGQZ010000348.1:3436900-3450929 GCA_903798205.1 Danio tinwini | reverse complement strand
TGACTTCCATAATAGAAACAACAAGTACTCTGCAAGTCAATGGTTACCGGTTTCCAGCATTCTTCAAAATATCGTGTTTCTCAAGGGATAGTTCAATTAAAAATGAAAATGTACTCCCTCTCAAGTGCATCCAAAACATTGTTTTTCTTCTATCAAACACTAAAAAGATATTAAGAATGCTGAAAACCTGTAACCATTGACTTCCATAATAGAAACAACAAGTACTATGGAAGTCAATGGTTACCGGTTTCCAGCATTCTTCAAAATATCTTTTTATGTGTTTAAATAAGATATTTGTTTGTTTGTATGGAACCGTTGACTTCCATAATATTTGTTGTTTCTACTATGGAAGTCAATGGTTACAGATTGTCAGCATTCTTCAAAATATCTTTTCATGTGTTTAAAGGGATAGTTTACCCAAAAATGAAAATTTACTACACCTCAACACTAAAGAAGACATTAAGACTGCTCAAAACCTGTAACCATTGACTTCAATAATAAAAACAACAAATACTATCAAAGTCAATGGTTACCGGTTTCCAGCATTCTTCAAAATATGTTTCAAGGGATAGTTCACCCAAAAATGAAAATTTACTCCTCCTCAAGTGCATCCAAAACATTGTTTTTCTATTATCAAACACTTAAGAAAATAATAAGAAAGCTCAAAACCTGTAACCAATGACTACCATAGTAGAAACAACAAATACTATAGAAGTCAATGGTTACAGTTTTTTTTTAGCATTCTTCAAAATATCTTTTTATGTGTTTCAAGGAATAGTTCACCAAAAAATGAAAATGTACTCCCTCTCAAGTGCATCCAAAACATTTTTTTCCTCTATCAAACACTAAAGAAGATATTAAGAATGCTGAAAACCTGTAACCATTGACTTCCATAGTAGGAACAACAAATACTATAGATGTCAATGGTTACAGGTTTCCAGCATTCTTCAAGATATCTTTTTATGTGCTTGAATAGGATATTTTTATGTGTGTATGGAACCGTTGACTTCCATAATATTTGTTGTTTCTACTATGGCAGTCAATGGTTACCGGTTTTCAGCATTCTTCAAAATATCTTTTTACATGTTTAAAGGAATAGTTCACAGAAAAATGAAAATGTACTCCCCCTTAACACTAAAGAAGATATTAAGCCTGCACAAAACCTGTAACCATTGACTTCAATAATAAAAACAACAAATACTATGGAAGTCAATGGTTACAGGTTTCCAGCATTCTTCAAAATATCTTGTTTCAAGGGAAAGTTCACCCAAAAATGTAAATGTACTCCCCCTCAAGTGCATCCAAAATATTTTTTTTTTTCTGTTGAACACTAAAGATATTATTAAGAGTGCTTAAAACCTGTAACCATTGACTTCCATAGTTAGAACAACAAATACTATGGAAGTCAATGGCTACTGGTTTCCAGCTTCCTTCAAAAAATCTTGTGTTTAAATAAGATATTTGTTTGTTTGTATGGAACCATTGACTTCCATAGTATTTGTTGTTTATACTATGGAAGTCAATGGTTACAGGTTTTTAGCATTCTTCAAAATATCTTTTTATGTGTTTTAAGGGATAGTTCACCCAAAAATGGACATTTACTACCCCTCAAGTGGGTCCAAAAAATATCTATTTTTTCCTTCTGTTGAACACTGAAGATATTATTGAGAGCGCTCAAAACCTGTAACCATTGACTTACATAGTAGAAACAACAAATACTATGCAAGCCAATGGTTACCGGTTTCCAGCATTCTTCAGTATATCTTTATTGGTGTTCAACAGAACTCGGGTTAACAAGTAAATGATGTAGTATTTAAATTTTTGCGTGAACTACCCCTTTAATGCACTTTCAGTATTAATAATTCAGCACACTGATAATCATGATGTCTTTATCACATTTACACACACAAAACCTCCACATAGTAGACCTCATTCATAGAACACAGCCGAACACAGTTCTAATGATGAACAAGGCCTAAATCAATGTGTGAAATGATTCAATTCTCTGATGACAAATAAACCAGAGGAACTGTTCACACAGAACACAGCACTCTTATTCAGCGCCACACACACACACACCTGGACAATCACATGGAAATCTGGAAGAAAAAGACACCAAGTAGATTTGTACAAAAATTAAATAAAACAATCTTGGGGTGGCTCAGTGGTTAACACTGGCCTCAAAGCAAGAAGGTTGCTAATTCAAGTCCCAGCTGAGCCAGTTGGCATTTTTGTGTGGAGTTTGCATGTTCTCCCCGTGTTGGTGTAGGTTTCCTCCGGGTGCTCCGGTTTCCCCCACAGTCTAAACACGTGGTACAGGGGAATTGATGAACTAAATTGGCTGTAGTGTACAAGTGTGTGGATGTTTCCCAGTACTGGGTTGCAGCTGAAAGGGCATCCGCTGCGTAAAACATATGCTGGAATAGTTGGCGGTTCAATCCACTGTGGTGACCTCTGATAAATAAAGGGACGAAGCCAAATGAATATAAACAATCTTGCATTTCTATTATTTTTTTAATGCAAATACACTGTAAATAAAATGTAGTTCTACACAGTTCCTTCATGATGCCCCAACACAAATCGATTAAGTTAACTTAATTGTGCAGCAAAAAATCTTTATCCTAAAATTCAAGTAATGAAAACTGAAATTCTCCCGGTGTAATATTGTGTGTATAAGACGTGATTTAGATTAATGTAATGTGTGTATTTATATAGCGCATTTATTGTGTATGGCAAAGCGCTTCATAATCATGGGGGGGGGGGGGGGGGGGGAGGGGGCACTCTACACCAGTGTGCCACCAGTGTGCAGCATTCACTTGGATGATGAGACGGCAGCCAAAGGACACCGGCGCCAGTGCGCTCACCACATTGAAGAATTGCATTATGGGATGTTGATCTCTGCTCTGTCCACTTTTGATGTTGAAAGGTCAACTCTACAGTTTAACAAAGCGACTTTTAATGACATTTTTAATAATCTGAAATAATATCTAAAGAAATCTGTGTGTAAAATAACAGAAAACGTGCTGCAGTTTATTACAAGGTGTTTGTAGCGTAATGGCCCGTTTCCACTGAGCGGTACGATACGATATGGTTCGGTACGTTTTTTTGGCCGTTTCCACTGTCAAAACCGTACCGTACCGTACCACTTTTTCCGCACCCTTTCGAAAGGGTACCAAAGTCGAGAAAGGGTACCAAAAGGTGGAGCTACACGCGCAGCTGAACGCTGATTGGTTTACAGAGATACGTCACGATCTCGTGGAGCTAGCCAGAATCAAAACAATGGAGCCGCGATGTTTTTAAATACACAACCGAGACAACTATATGCATATAATAACGATACATGGAGGACCCGGGCTCAAAACAAACCTTGTTGTTGTCTTAATGAACAGCCACAAAGCCAAGAATCTGCCGTGTCCTGTTGTTGTTTTACGAGGCTGTCTAAAAGTGCGAGCGGTTTTCACTTTCTCCAGGGAGCTCGTGATCGCGTCTAGATTTGATATAACGAACTTCTTGAGCTGATGATAATAACGTGTGTGATTAATGAAGCGTCTTCGACATCTGATCCATTCAGAAAGAAAAGGACAAACGCGAGAGTGAAGCACAGAAAAAAGGAGAAGCCCGACAAAACACAGGAGCAAATAGTTTCAGCAACCTGAACAATCTGCCATGAACAAATCATGAACAAACTGCCATGTTTATCATCACCTTTTGGACTATTATGAACTCTGAATGATGGAGTTACTCTCTAACAGAGGCTACATGTGCTGCTGAAGGTTACAGATACAGATGAGAGGTTAGCTCTGACTGTGGGCTACTGTATATGTTGCGTGTTGTTTTTGAACTCAAATAAGGACTTAATGTATGCTGTGTGTCGTTTATCTGTAATTGATAACATATCGGAGACTGTAAGGGTCTGTGTGTGTTCATATATGTTCATTTATTTATTTATTTTATATAATTGCAGACGTTACAGTAGGCTGTAACACTGTCACACTGTCCTCGATCTGCAGTTATAATCAAATCATGTTCATAGAAATGTTAGTAATAAACATTTATAAACAAGTATTAATATGTTTAAAGCATCTGTTTAGTTAGAAGAGCTTCTCATATAATGTGAACGACCTGTACAGCTTTACTGTACACATTTATTCCAGCGAGAATGACGTCGACTGAAACTCTCTGTAGTACACCACGCCCACCAAAAGGGTACACTTTGTAGTGGAAACACAAGCCTGATAAAGGTGACCCGTACCGACCCGAACCGTACCGTACTGTACCACTCAGTGGAAACGAGCCATAATATAAAACACCAACCCAGACAATATAGCACTGAAAACTAATAAACAAGTCACTTTTTACAACTTTTCAAGGTTAAACGTTGTTGGAAGATAGATCAAGATCCCATAATGCAATTCAGAAGCAGAAATAAACTGGCAAGAATAAAAACATGAATCACAAAATACGGAAAACCGCTAATTTACCGATGTTTTTTACAGTGTAGAGCTGGAAGAGATCATTTTGTAAACAACCGATGAGTAAATCATTAGATGATTCAGATTTTTGCGTGAACTAACCCTTTAGAAAGCCCCTGCTGTGACTGTATTTGTACAGATGAACTGTGTATGACAGAAATACACCTGTGCTGTGGATCCTGCAGGCCTCTGGAGGTGTTTGCGTTCCTGAGCTCCGGGGTTTAGTGTTCGTATCTCACAACAACAAAAAAATGCTTGTGAAGGATCAGAGTCTGTCTGTGCCATGGAGAGGATCACCGCAGGTCCAGCATGGACACTGTATCTTCTGTTATAATGATGTGACTGCCGCCCTGAGGAAAACAATACAAACAGCATGCATGATGTTAAAGGGGGAGTTCACACAAACATTTACTTGCATCTTAGATTAGGGGTGCTTGACTCCTGGAGCGTTGCAGCCCTGCATTAATGTAGTTTCAACCCAACTCTAACACACTTACCTGTAGGTTTCAAACAAGCCTGAAGGACTTTATTAGTTTGATCAGGTGTGTTTAATTAGGGTTGGAACTAAACTGTGCAGAGCTGCGGCCCTGCTGGAACTGAGTTTGACACCGGTGTCTTAGATGAAGGTGACTTTTTTCTTCAGTAGAACATTAGAAAAGATTTCAAGCTGCATCTGTTGTTCTTGGTGATCATTTAATGGCAGTGAATGGTGACAGGTTTTTTTAGATTCAAAATAAACACATAGAAAAGAGTCCAATAGCCACGGCTCCTGATGACACACTGAGGTCTTGTGAAGCCAAACGATCACTCCGGGTAAGAAATTGAACATTATTTATATTATTATTATCTTTTAATATTAACAAATAGTTCTCGCAGCATGTGTGAATAGAGTGCGGTCGCTTTATTGATGATGAATATTGTGGATAAGCGCTAATTTTATTGTAATTATTGTTAAACTCCACACAGAAATGCCAACTGGCCCAGCCGGGGCTCGAACCAGCGACCTTCTTGCTGTGAGGCGAAAGTGCTAACCACTGAGCCACCCATGTCTGGAATTCATCTTTTAAAATTTAATGATATTCCAGAAATTCCGTGTGAAATTGTGTGTCAATGTACCGTGAACAGAGGAGGGTCTTTGGGATGAGGGTGAAAGCCTTTCTGAGCGCAGGTGGAGATCTCCTCCATACCGTAATCAGTCAGTCTGAAGTAACCCGTCCTGTGAGTAACACACACACACACACACACACACACACACACACACACACACACACACACACACACACACACACACACACACACACACACACACACACACACACACAGGTTAGGCTAATTAGGCAAATTAGACAAAAGATGGTTTAGGGGGCTAGTAATATTAACCTTAAAGTGGCTTTAAAAAAATTAAAAGCTGCTTTTATTCTAGTCAAAATAAAACAAATAAGACTTTCTCCACAAGAAAAAATATTATAGGAAATACTGTGAAAAATTCCTGAATCTGTGAACCGTTGCCCCAACTTTTTGAACATAGACATGAAAATGACGTTCAACTTAAATCAATGCTTTGGTGCGTAGATTTATTTTTGGTCTCATTTTAAAGATAATAGAAGCCACTGTGAAGTGAAAAAAAAGTTAAATAAAACAAGTTGTGTGCCTTTACCTTGATGAAAAGTGTATACGTTAATACCATACATAAAATTTGCGCTTTGCAGAACATGTACTAGCCTAAAATTGACAGAAAATCAAATTTGAAGTTGATATCTCAAAAAAATTGCTTTCAGTACGATTTTGTCTGGCTGCAGTTTCAAACATGACCACCAGGTGGCATTCCGTTTACATTAATGACCACACAAGATCGCCCATTATGTTTTGAGGAATAGGAAAAAAAAATGTTTTTCATACTTCTGACAATATTTGTAAAGTAAACATACTATTTTAAATTAGTATGGGCAGATTGGCGATATTTGATTTGAATTTAGCCTCTAAAAAACATCTAAGCTTAATTTTACATGTGGATTGCTGTAGCAAAGTAATGCTTTACGACTCTGATACGCATCCATTTAGCAAATGAATAAATAACTGTTGTGCAGTAATATCTAGCTGGTGCACCTCTGAAAATATCTAGTGGACTCAGACACTGCTCCAAACGTATCGACGCAGTTTTACAGCCTTCATAAAGCACATAAACAGTTATTTTATCAATAAAATCCATGTTAGCCATTTAGCAACGAAGCTACAGTCAGCGGGCAGACAAAAGCTCTGCCCATGACGCGAATCCGCATCTGTTCTGAAGTAAATTTGTTGTGTGTATGAAGCGGAGATTGACGTGCAATTGAAGCGAGTAAACTCAAATGTTCACGCGTCTATTTACGTGCGAATAGCGCGATTTATCCGCATGTTCCGCGTCTGGTGTGAATGCAGCATTAGGCCCAATCCCAATTCTATTTTTGTACCCCTACCCCTTCCCCCTTAAAACCAAGGGTGAAGGGCTTCAAAATTTACCTCCAAGAATTAGTGGTCACACTAGCACACGTCATCGCGATCTCTTGCTTCATATGAGATCAGACGATGGCGAATGCTGTAGTTTTTCCAGTTTTTTGGTGTTTATCTTCAGGAAATCACTGAAGGCATATATTATGTTTTCATAAGGATATAATGCGGCAATAAGATCATAACTGTACTGTGTATTTACACCGTGACCATATTCATCTGTGTAAACACACCTAAAACAACATTAACATTATAGCAGACACTGTAAAACGCTCATTCTCAGCCACTAGACTTCTCTGACAGGGTGTTCGAGTGTCAGAATGTTGTGGGACTGCTGTACAGGAGTTATTATTATGGATTATAGATCGCCAAATTTAGCCGTGTTTATTTTAGCGTTTTTTTTTTTTAAGCATGACGGTAAAACACAAACACGGTTATGAATATATTAAAACATGTGTTTGTTTGTTGTAAAAATTCGTAATAATGACAAAAAATGCTAATTTGTGGATCTCTTTACTTCCGGGTGCAGCGTTCCTGCCGTTGTGGCTGGTGTATTCTGGGAAAATTTCTTACCCCTTGCTTTCGAGTGTGGTCCTGAAAAATCTTTGTTCGAAGGGCTATCCACCCCTTCCCCTTAGCCCTACGCCTTCAAGCTAAAGAGAATATGGAGGAGGAAGGGCTAAGGGGTAGAATTGGGATTGGGCCTTAGACTGTTCCAAAAATATATAATTGGTAATGATGAGGGTGCTGGACTCACTGGTTGAATTTGGGCGAGCAGACGATGGCGATGGACTCGGGCAGCATCATCTGATAAGAGCAGTGTGTGTGCAAATCCACACTAGACAGAAACGCTGTCTGTGTCGGGTGAGTCTGTGGAGCAGAGAAACAGAATACATACAACATTGCAGCCCAACCACTGAAGACACGCGAGCTATTATGATGATGTTTCTGGTTTCTCTTCTGGACTTCATGACCCTTCACGCTGTCTATGGAGGATGAGAGAGCTCTAGGATTTCATCTAAAATATCCTAATCTGTGTTCTGAACATGAACGAAGGTCTCAGGGGTTTGGAAACACATGAGGGTGAGTAATTTAAACGATCATGAAACCCTAAAACACATTTATTTAAATGTTGACAGATGTTTTGATAAATTTAAATAAAATAGCAAACAAAAATGCACGATATATATATATATTTACAGTTGAAACCAGAAGTTTACATACACTAAAAAAAGGAACATAACCATTTTTTAAAAATGTCTGATGGTAAATCATAGGAAACGTTTACTATTTTAGGTCTGTTAGGATTACCTAAATCATTTACATTTGCTAAATGCCAGAATAATGAGAGAATTGATTTTTTTTTTGAGATTTTCTTTTCCTTGGTATTTTTTTAGCTTTGCTTTTAAACTTTATAACTTTAATCACATGTTTTAGGTATCCTTCCACAAGCTTCTCACAATAGTTTGCAGGAATTTTGGCCCATTCCTCCTGACAGAGTTGGTGTAACGGAGTCAGATTTGCTCGCACAAGCTTTTTCAACTCTGCCCACACATTCTCTATAGGATTGAGATCAGGGCTTTGTGTTGGCCACTCCAAAACATTCCCTCTGTTGTCCTTAAAGCACATTTGAACTAATTTGGCAGTACGCTTAGGGTCATGGTCTGTTTGGAAGACCCATTTGTGGTTAAGTGTTAATTTCCTGGCTGATGTCTTGAGATGTTGCTTCAGTATTTCTACATAATGTTCTTTCTTCATGATGCCATCTATGCTGTGAAGTGGACCAGTCCCTCCTGCAGCAAAACAGCCCCACAACATGATGCTGCCGCCTCCATACTTCACAGTTGGGATGGTGTTCCTAGGCTTGTAAGCTTTCCTCTTTGTCCTTCAAATATAATGGTCATTATGGCCAAACAGTTCAATCTTAGTTCCATCAGACCACAGGACATGTCTCCAAACATTAGTCTTATGCCCAGTGTAATTTAGCAAATTGTAATCTGGCTTTTTTGTTGATTTTCCCATGTTGTCACACAAGGAAGCAGTGTGTTTGAGGTTTTCCTTCAATTCTATTCTACAGTTGTGCCTCCAATTAACTCAAATGTTGTCAATTAGCCAATCAGAAACTTCCAAAACCTTGACACCATCATCTGAGCTTTTTCAGAGGCGTAATAATCGTATTTTATGTAAACTTGACTTTCAAGAAAAGTTATAACAATTTCTTTCAAAAATCTCTCTCTCATTATTCTGCTATTAAGCAGAACAGAAACTAATGTGATAATCCTAACTTACCTAAAAGAGAAAAAGTTTAGTCACATTAACATCTGACTTTATTTTAAAGGGTTATGTGCCTTTTTATACAGTGTATGGAAACTTCTGCTTTCAACTGTATATATATGTACAGATGAAGCCAGAATTATTAGCCACCCTTTAAATTTTATTTTCTTTTTTAAATTTTTCCCAAAATGATGTCTAACAGAGCAAGGAAATTTTCACAGTATGTCTGATAATATTTTTTCTTCTGGAGAAAGTCTTATTTGTTTTATTGCGGCTAAAATAAAAGCAGTTTTTAATTTTTTTTAAATCATTTTAAGGTCAATATTATTAGCCCCTTTAAGCTATATATTTTTTTCAATAGTCTACAGAACAAACCATCAATATACAATAACTTGCCTAATTACCCTAACCTGCCTAGTTAACCTAATTAACCTAGTTAAGCCTTTAAATGTCACTTTAAGCTGTATAGAAGTGTCTTGAAGAATATCTAGTCTAATATTATTTACTGTCATCATGGCAAAGATAAAATAAATCAGTTATTAGAGATGAGTTATTAAAACTATTGTGTTTAGAAATGTGTTGAGAAAATCTCTCCGTTAAACAGAAATTGGGGAAAAAATAAACTGGGGGGGCTAATAATTCTGACTTCAACTGTATATATACACTGAAGACACATGGACTGATTTGACTGATTCTGGTGTCTTTCTGGACCCTTGCTGTCTATAGAAGATGAGGGAGCTCTCAGATTTCATCTAAAATGTCATCATTTGCGTTCTGTAGATGAACGAAGGTCTCAGGATTGAAGCGACATGAGGGTGTGTAATTAATAACAGAATTATAATTATTAGGTGATTTAATCCTTTAATCTTAAACTCTGTTTTGTGACTCACGTGTATCCAGCCCAGAGTGATGAGGTTGTACTGGTCCTGCACCAAAAACAGCTCCTCTTCGTTCTCTGTGTCGCAGTAATCTGGACCCCCACATTGCTTCGGGACCACCACATGTGTCACAGTGAAGGCGTTCCTGTTCTAAAACACACACACACAAACACACACACACACACACTCTCAGTTTACATCTCTTCATGCGCTATACACAGGGTTCCCAGTCTTTCATAGACACTAAATTTAAGGACTTTTTCAATCCCTAATAATTTAATAATCAAGCACCTTACTTCACCTTAATAATTTATTATTGCTACAGGTCTATAAGTGAAAAATGAAACTTGACTGAGATCTTGGTTATGCTGATTTATTTTCTGATATGTGTGGTTGCACATTAATGTCATACCAGTGTCCCACAGAGGATCCCGCAGGTCTCCACTGCTCTAATAGTGTTGTTATTGGCCAGCCGCAGAAATTTGCCACAAAGCTCCGCGGGAACAGCGATCTGCCGTAAACCATCGATCAGTGTAGCTGAAATAGGAAAAGAAGCAGAGCCCGTATTCACAAAACATTCTCTGAAACTGTTTTCTCTTCAAATGTATTCACAAAACTGCTGAGACAAACTATTACTGAGGGACGTCTGAAGCTGAGAGTGAGGGCGGAGTCAATTTTGTTGCTATAGGTGATGTCATTATGCTTATTAACTAATGATTGCTGATGGGGAGGAGTTTCTGTCAGAGGTTTATTCATTGACATATTGTAGAGCACTAAATTCCGTCGGCACATTGAAATGCAGTTGAAGACTAAATTATTTACCATGAAATTTTCATATTTAACAATGTTCAATACAGCGAGGACATTTTTCACAGCATTTCCTATTATGTTTTTCTTCTGAAGAAAGTCTTAGTTCTTTCAGTTTGGCTTAAAAAAAATAAAAAAATAAATAATTTTATATATTATAATTGTTAATTATGTATGTGTATGTATATACACACACACACACACACACACACACACACACAGTTAAAAGTCAGAATTATTAGCCTCCTGTTTATTTATTTTTTCCCCCATTTTCTGTTTAACAGAGAGCAGATTTTCTCAACACATTTCTAAACATAATAATTTTAGTAACTCCTTTCTAATAACTGATTTATTTTCTCTTTGCCATAATGACAGTAAATAATATTTGACTGGATAGTTTCAAGACACTTCTATACAGCTTAAATGACATTTAAAAGCTTAACTAGGTTAATTAGGGCAGATTAGGGTAATTAGGCAAGTTACTGTATAATGATGGTTTGTTCTGTAGACTAATGAAAAAAAATATAGCGTAAAGGGGCTAATATATTTGACCTTTAAATGGCTTTAAAAAAATTTAAAACTGCTTTTATTCTAGCCGAAATAAAACTAATAAGATTTTCTCCAGAAGAAAAAATATTATCAAACATACTGTGAAAATTTCATTGCTCTGTAAAACATCATTTGGAAAATAATATAAAAAGAAAAATAAATTCAAAGGGGGGGCTAATAATTCTGACTTCAACTGTGTGTGTGTGTGTGTGTGTGTGTGTATATTTATATACACACACACACACACACACACACACACACATACACATACACTGCTAAGATCGATAATATTAGCCCCCCTTGAGAAATAAAATTAATTTTAGCTTTTGTAAAATTATTTTTTGAATTTTTTGTCATTTAAAATTTTATATATTTAATTTAAATTTTATTTTATATTTAACAAATTAGAGTCTCTTCGCTACTGCTAACATTTTGCAGATTTAATAACAAATCATTTTGATTAAGTATTATTCAGTATAAATAAACATATTATATTATACAAGTATTTTAGATTAATAAATATATCAAATGAGTATTGATATTTTTAATTTAGCAATTTATCTTGTGATTTGGTATTGGTGACTCACGAGTCCTCTTCGCTACTGCTAACATTTAGCAGATTCATGAGCTTGTTTAGATAAAAAAAACTGTCAAATACACTCAGAGTAAAAGTCTGTAATTAAAAAAATAATAAGACTTTAAAAACATGAATTTATAGCTGGAGTGTAAACTTCTGAAGATGATTTTACCATTAATTTTAGTTATCTAGTTATTGCATTAAATACCTTTATAACAGCAAAATAATAATAATAATAATAATAAATTTATATATATACAGTGCTCAGCATAACGGAGTACACTCCATCTTGAAAATTAATATTTTTATCCATTTCCAACTGAATATAGGTCATATATGTTGGTGCATTTAAACAAAAAAGATTTATTAAACAGATTAAAATATTTTAGTCATTAAAAATCTCTTAATGCTTTAAATTTCAAGCAAAAATAATGCAATGATTAAATAAATAAATTACAAACTACAAAATGTATATATTTTTTGTTTCTGTTGATTTTTGCCATTTTAAAAATTTGTATTTAAAATTTTTCTATAACATATAAATTTGGTCTACTAATATTTGGACTGTTATTGCAAATTATTTTGTTAGATTATCTCCAGATTTGCCTTTAGTACTGACTAATGTAAATGCACAAATATAATATTGTAAAGCTTTCGATAGAAAATATTAATTTAAATGTGACATTTGTGAGGGCTGAACTCCTATATACTGAGCTATATATATATATATATATATATATATGTATGAATACATTCAATTATATATAAACATTTTATAATAAAATAATCTATAAATGTAGGCCTCACGCTCTTCTTATTTTTAATATGTTCGTTTTAAGAGAAGCAAACGCTGATCTGCTCTTTTCCCGGAGGAGTTTTGTTCATTAATCAGAATCAGAGAGCGAGTCGTACTCTTACTGAGGTGGCTGGGTTTGAGCGAGCGGTCGAAGGTGGGCAGAGCCGGTGCTGACGGAGCGCTGTGATTGGCTGAGGGCTGCTGCGGGCTCTGAGGTGGAGTGGGGGATTCTAAGAAGGGCACGGGTGGGCCCTGGATGCCCGGGATGAGTGGCGTGTCGGTCTGCGGAGCAGCTGGAGTGTGGTGTGTGTGCGGATGCTCCCGCTGGCGTTCCTGCTGCTGGATCATCTCCTCGAAGATGCTGAACTGCTCCTGCTCCTGCTGCCTCCTCTGCAGCTCCGCCACACGCCGGCGCTCCGCATCCAGCTCACGCTGACGAGACAACTCACGCTCCACAGCCTCAGCCTCCACACGCTGACACACACACACACATTCATGAGGTGTCACAAAAGTAGACATGCACAAAACCGCATGTACACACAGACACAAACATCCATGCGTATAAACAATTATGCACACTCCCACACACACGTAGACAGGCACATGCGCACGCATGCATACATACACACACGCAATTATGCGCACACACACACACGTACACACAGACACAATTATGCGCACACATGTAAAAGCATGCACACACACATACATGTACACACACACATACATACACGCACACACACACACACACACACACACACATACATACATACATACATACATACATACACACACATACATGCGCACACACACATGCGCAATTATGCACACACATACAGACGCAGACACACGTGTGCGCATGCACACGCATGCAATTATGCATACAGACAAGCACGCACATACAAGCACACACACATACATACAGTGAGGGAAATAAGTATTTGATCACACTGTGATTTTTCAAAATCTCCTACTTAGAAATCATGGAGGGGTCTAGAATTTTCAGCATAATTGAAATTCAATTGTGAGAGACAGAATCTAAAAATTAAAATCCGGAAATCACATTAAATGATTTTTTTAACAATTTATTTGTAAATTACTGTGTCAAATAAGTATTTGATCACTTGCTTTTCAGCCAAATTTCTGACCCTCAAAGACCTGTTATTTTGCTTTAAAATAGTCCAGCTAC